>JAJJKW010001635.1:0-51140 GCA_023805745.1 Isotricha sp. YL-2021b | reverse complement strand
CCTTCCATTTTTCAGCTCTAAAAGGAGGATGAAGTGTAATCATTTCATATAAAACACAACCTAAACTCCAAATATCACTTTTATTATTATATGGTTGATCTTTCCAAACTTCAGGAGAAGCATAATATGGAGTTCCAGTTTGAGTATATGATAAACCTCTTTTTGCTACTTTTGATACATTTAAATCACCTAATTTTACTATTCCATTTGAAAATAAAAATACATTTGCACTTTTTAAATCTCTATGTAATATTTTTAATTCATGTAATGATTTTAATCCTTTTACTAATTGAATAAATATTTTCCATATTTCTATTTCTTCAAAAAAAATTGCAGTTTTTTTATGATTTACTATTTTTTGATATAAATCTCCATTATCTGCAAATTCCATTACTAAACATAATGAAGAATCTTTTTCATCAAAAAATGCTTCTTTATATGATATTACATTTTTACTCTTTACTGATGCTAATATTCTTACTTCGTTTAAGGCATTTAATTTTTCTTTTTCTGATAAATTTAATAGTTTTACCTTTTTTAATGCATATATTTGAAAATCTTGATTTCTTTGTACTTTATATACTGTTGAATATGCCCCTTCACCTATATTAATTTTTTATTATTTTTTTTTACCTAGTTTTGAAAGGATTTTAAAGTTATTCATTTTTTTTTTATTTTTTGAAAAAAAATTATATGATTTTTTTTTATTTTTTTGAATTATTTTAATTAAAAAAGATATAAAGTTAAATTAATAATATTATACCAGAAAATGTATAAATATAAATTTTTGATATAATTAAATTATAATAAATATAATAAAAAAAAGAAAAAAAAAAAAAATAAAAAAATTATTTTTAATTTTAATCGTTTTAATTTACTTTAAAAAAAACTGAATTAATTAAAAAACAACAAAATAAAAAAATAAAAATGTTTTCTTCAAAGAATAATACATCTTCTGATTTAACAATATTTCCATACAAACCAACATTTCTTAGTATTGTTGGATTCATAATAAATTTAGGAGTAGTTTTTGGACCAGCAATAGGATATATAACACAATCAATTAAATTTTACAAAAAAGGAACTTCAATAGGTTTTTGTTTATCAATGAATATGAAAATTTTACTTTCAAATATATTTAGAATTTATTTTTGGTTTGGTAGAAAATTTAATATATTTCTTTTATTTCAAGCTATATTAACTTCATTAATGCAATTTCTTGTTATTCAATTTTATATTATTTATAGAGATCAAAGTGAATTGCCAAAACCTTATTTAGATGATCCAAAAAAATCAAAATTACATAATAAATTTACTCATTTTGTTAAAGAATATTTTTCTTATGAAAGATTTTGGGAATGGAATACAATCTTTCCATTTATATTTTATACTTTATTCTTTATTTTAATAATGTATTTCGTTACTTTATTATTTGGTTTTGATAATAAAATTTATATGGATATAATAGGATTTATATCAACTGGTATTGATGTAGTTTTAGCAATACCTCAAATAATAACAAATTACCAAATGAAAAGTGCAGAAGCATTATCAATGATAATGATTGGTTGTTGGTTATTTGGTGATTGTTTTAAAACAGTTTATTATATAGTTACTAAATGTCCTTGGCAATTTCCAATTTGTGGTTTTTTACAAATTACAGTTAATGTTATTATTATTGCTCAATTTTTCTATTATCATGAAGGTCCTATTAATATATTAGAAAATGAATTATTTTTTGGAAATAATAATAATGTTAAGTTTATTAATAATAAAGAAAATAATAGTAGTCAAGGAGATACTTCAAGTAATAGTCATTTAAGTGAAAATAATTATAATTATAATACTTTTAATGAAGATAAAAATGAACATGGAGAAGAAATTCTTGTTACTGAAAATAGACCTTTGATGAAGAAAGATTAAATTTTGAAAAAAAATGGTTTTTTTAAAAAGTTTTGATAGTTTTTTATTGATTTTTATGAAGAAAAAACTTTTCTTTTTTAGTTTTTTGATATATTAATAAGTTATTTTTTTAAATATTAATTAATATTTATTTCTGTTATATTTTGTTAATTCATGTTAAAGACCTCTAAAACTAAGTACAACTTTTTATACTTAGCTGCATATAATCTTTTTTAATTTTTCATAACTGTGAAGGTAAAAATATATCAATTTAAATAATATTATACCGCAAAGTTATGAAGATGTCTTGTAATTTTAAAAAATTTTTTTTTATTTTTTATTACATCTAAAATATATTTTTATGGAATTATATTAATAAATTATTTTATTAAATGGAAAAGAAAGAATTTCCAATAATGAATGACAAAGATATTCAAAGTTCAAGTATTTTTCAAAAAACTTATACTAATATAAAAAATTCTTTAAATAATCATCAATTTTTAGATTATAAAGGATTAAAAAGTATAATATTAAATTTTATAGAACAAAATTTTGCTGGATTTCATCTTAAAAATAAAAATATTACTCAAGATAAATTATTTATTTTATTTATTACCCAATTAAACCTTGAAGGAATAATTCAAAATAATCTTTTAATGAAATTAATAAATAATAAAGATATTATAAACATTAAAGATATGGATTCTTTATTTTGTTTTATTGTTAATAAACAAAAAACATCTTCAAAAGAAAATAATGAAAATTACTTAAATAAAAAAATAAAAAATAAAGAACATCATTTTCAATTATCAATTACAGCCGAAAATGATTATCAACAATTATTATATAATTATCCTGAATTATGTGAAAATATAAAAAATATAACAATTCAAATTTTAAATTCACTTTCTTTTTCAGGAAGTAAAGTTCCAACTTCTTCAATTAAATTTAAAAATTTTGTTCATGCTTTTTTACAAAATCAAAAATTAACTAGATTAATTAAAAATAAACTTCAATTAGATTTTGATAAAGTGTCTATGATAATAACTGAAGGAATTATTATTGATTTTATTAGAATTGGAATAATTTCTTTTCCTTCTGAAACTCAAATTAGATATTACTTAAATAATATTGAAAAAGAAAAATTAAGATTAAGTCCAAATAATTCAAATGGTCAAAATAATATAAATTCAAATTTATCTGATTTATAAAAATAATTGTATATATTAATTTTTGAAAATATTCTAATATTATTTACATTAGATAATTAAATAATGATAATTATAAATATAATATAACTATTTATAAAAAAAACAAATATTTACTGATTCATATAATATTATAAACAACACAAATTTTTTTATAATCTTCAGTTGAAAATTTTTTAATTACATTTGCATATGGACAATTTGTTATTTTTTTACAATCTTCAAAAATTTCTTTGATACATGTTTTAATTTTATTTTCGTCTTCTTTAACAGCAAAATCTTCTAAATTTAAATTTTTTTTGTAATTAATAAAATAAACTAAAAAACAAATTGAATCTGCAATAATTAATGATGGATATTTTGTACTTTTAATATCTATTTTAAAAACTTCTAACATAAATAAACCAAAAAAAAAATCTTTTTGATTAAAAGAAAATCTTAAACTTAAATAACTATAAATTTCATAAACTGTAGGAAAAGAAATATTATATTTTATAGTTTCTAAAACTTCAAATTCAAAATTTGAAATTTCTTCTTTTTTATACATTTTTAATTCTTCAAAAAGACTTAAAGGAACACACAATATTTCATTATATTTAGAAGAAATCCAGAAACAAACAATTCCTAATAAATATAATTTGTCACTTGAAATTGTTTTTTTAGATAAATAAGAATCTATTAAATCAATTGCTGAATAAAAAGTTTGTTCATTAAAATGACAATATAATTGAAAAGATGATAACCAATTAACTAAACTTTGTCTTTTTTTTATAACTTCTTTTGTTTGAATTAAGCTTATTTTTTGGAAAGAATAAATTTCTTTTATCGAATCTTTTAAAATATTAGAAAAAATATCTATTAAATATTCAGAAGGATAATTAGGATTGTTTTGAATAAAATTATTAAAAAGAAATTTTTGTTTATTTTCTTTTTCTGATATATAAATTTCACTTGTTGATGTTGAAGAAGGAACATTAATATGATATTTTTGTTCAGCTTGAATATAATTCGATTTTATATTTTCTTTATTAAATTCAAATATTTTATGATATGAAGCCTTTATATTTTTACTAAAATTTTCTTGATTATCATTAACACAAAAAGTAGTTGATGAAATTATTGGATTTTTATTTTTACTTTTTTTTTCATATACAACTGTCAATTTATTTTGGTTTATATTTGTATTATTTGTTATTGTTCTAGATACAAAATTAAAAGATAATTGCTTATTAATATCATTATTATTAGTATTATCAATTTGCATTTTTTTTAAGTAAAAATAAAATAAAACACCAATAAATAGAATTATTTTATTAAAAAATCATTAAAAAAAAAAATAAATAAAATAAATATTTAAATCTATATATAAATAATAATTAATTAAAAAACTTGTTATTCACCAAATTGAAAACAAAATATTTTAGAAATTTCCCCATACTTTAACCAAATATAATATAAATTATCAAAAAAAATAAAAAAAATAAATAAAAAATATAAAAAAATGAAAATTCAATCCTTAAAAATTCTAACATTATGTTTAATAATAGAATTAACAATATCAGGAATAATAATTCCAGATCCAAGATTACCATTAGAAATAAGTCCTTCATATACAAAAGATATAGGAATTACAGGAACTCAATTAATATTTAGATTTTTTTTTCCAAAAAATTATGATAAATATGGTTCACCAATTCAATTAGGATTCGGAGCAACTTATTTACAATATATTGGAATTAAATTTAATGCATATTCTTCAGGAAATACAAATTTTGGTTTTGATGAAACAAATATAAAACATTCTTGTTCTTTAACCCAAACTGATAATAATATAGATATAAGTTTAGAAGCAACTCAAGCTGAAGTTTATTCTGATAGTTATTTTCCTGGTTCTTCAACAACTCAAACTGTTGAAAATAATATTGCATATTGTAAAATTATTTCAAGAAATCCTGAAAAAGTTTTTTTACCTGGTTTTAATTATAAATTAATTTTAACTATAACTCAAGATATTACTTCTTCACATTCTATGAAAAGTGTTTTATCATTTACTGTTTTTACTTCTTCTAAAAACACTCCTTCAAAAGAAATATTTGATGTAGGAAATTTTCCAAATGTATTAATTCTTCCAAAATTAAATCAATTAAGTACAAATTCAGTAAATATAAATTTAATATCAACAACACCAGATACATTAGATTTAGAAATTAATCATGAATTTGATTTTTCAGCAACAATAACATTTAATGATTGGTTTAATTGGGATAATTATATAGTTTGTATAAGATATCCAAAAGATAGAATAAGTTATATTGATAATTCAATTTCAATGGAAATTCAACAAATTTCAACAGTTCTTCCTGAAGGAAATATATTATTTAGAGAATTAGAAGAAGATGATGAAAGAAAAACAATTGGTTTTAGTTTAGATTCTTCACATGATAATTTAAAAGGACAAAGTTATACTTTATATTTTAATGGATTTACTACAAGTAATAAAGCTTGTACTTCATCAAGTAATAGTAAATGTTATTTTGAAATTTTAATAAGATATAAAAATTCATATGTTATTTATGGTTATAGAAAAGTAAAAACTTTAATTAATTCAAAAGATATTACTTTAGAAGTTATTCATCCTGAAAGTATTATTAATTCAGATTCTAATGAAATTGAAGATGTTTATGATGTTTTTCAAAGTGGAGCTTTTCCTATTAAATTTATGATAACAATAGGAGAAAAAGATGTATCAAATAAATATATTTCAATAAAACAAAATGATGCTGGAGAAGGAAAACATGTAACTTTTATTTCTCCAACTTGTGATTTTTCTTCTTTTGAATATAATACAATGGATACTATTCCTAAATGTTATCCTATAAATTATATTAATAATGATAATACTGTTTCAAGTGGAATTTTCTTTTATTTTCCATATACTTTAAAAGCTGAAACTAAATATTATTTTACAGTTTGGATTTTCTTTGATGAATGTGGAACAAAAAATAATCAATATTTATTTAATGATGATTCAAAAGTAGAAATAAATTTTGAATTATCTATGTATAATGAAATTGAAACAAATAAATATGGTGAAGATAGACTTATTGAAGAAAATTTATTTTTAAATGGTATTTTAACATCAAGTGGAATTGTTTGTTATAATACTTATATGGGAACAAAAAGTTATAATGGGTATTTTTTTAATTATGATGATTATACTAGTTCCACTTTTAATACGAATGGAGCAACTTCAACAACAGTAGAAAAATTATTATATAGAGAATATTTTGATTGGAATATTTATTCTTTAAGTGATTCATCTTATTCTACAAATAGTATTATAAATAATTTATATTTAGATACTTCAGGAACTACTTCAACAAATAAAGAAAAATATATTTATTCATCTGGAAATAAAATAACAGAAAGTGATAGTATTTTAATAAGAAATAAATTAATTTTACCTTCTGGTTCTTATGAAAAATTAGGACAATTTTTTCCAATGGGAATGGGAGTAGATTCATCAAAAAGATTAACAGCATTAAAGGGGAAATTTTTTACAAAATATTCTTCAAATTTTTTTACACAAAATTCAATAGATAAATGTTTTGTTTCATGGAATTTTGGTTATTCAACAGATACAAATACAAGAACTTTAAATCCAACTCCAGTAAAAAAAACACCTCAAAGATATAATTGGATAACAAATGACTTATCTTTTTCAAGTGATAAAACTGGAATTTATTCTAAAGTAATAGATAAAATAACAGATAATACACTTTATACAATAAATAATGAAGGTTGGACTTATGATACTTCAAATAATTTATTAACTGGAGAATGGAGTTTTGGAGATGATAAAACTTTAAAAACTCAAATTTCAACAGATTCACCAATTTATATTTATTTTGGTTTTGCTGATACTTGTCATAAATATTATAAATTAACTCAAACAATAACTTCATTATATACTCCAATTGAAATTATTATGGGAATTAAATATGAAGATAGTTCATCAAGTAGTAATAATCGTTATTTAAGAGTTTTAAGATTTATAAAATTATTTCCTGAAGGAGGAGTATTTAATGATATAAGTTCAACATCAAGTTTCGTATATAATACTTTTGATGATGTTATTGTTAATCATTTTTCATTTATGAATCCAGATTCAAAAGCAGGAGTTTGTTTAATAGAAATTAAAAGAGATGCAATAACAAAAACAAATTCAATTGTTTCAAGTTCAGATACATTTTTACTTTGGATTTTTTTAGGTAGTTTAATAGAAACAGAATATAGTTCAATTGCATCAAATTATCCAATTGGTAATTTAAATCCTTCTTCAAAATCTTATGGTTTTACAAGTCAACATTCAATGGGAAAAAATAATTTTTATACTGATATTGAAACTAATTTAAAAACAGATATTTCATCTCCTTTATATACAATGGCAATGTCAATGACATCAATTTATCAAAGTGGAAGTACAAATTATTTATTTTATTTAGGTAGTTTAATTGTATTAAGAAATACTGGAAGTTATCAATATTTTAAAGAATATTCAGATGGTCCTTTATTAATTCCTTATTATTGTCCTTTTTATATTTCTAATGGAAATTCTGTTCCTTATGCTTTAGGAGTTTTTCCTTCTTTTATTGGAGCTTTTGGAAAATTTAATTCTATGGTTGATTTTGGAAATGATGGTTTTAAAGGTTTTTTAACTAAAAAAATTAGTAATAATCAATATAATAGATTAATATTATCTAATACAAAAATGGTTATTGATAATTCTGGAAATAATGAAAATGATAATAAACCTTATTTTAATACTTTATCTTTTGTTATGGATTCAACAGGAAAGTATTTAAAAGTTTGGAATGGAATTCGAAGTACTTTAAATGAAAATCAATATGATACAATTGATTCATTTTTATTATTTTTTAAAGAAGATCCTGAAGATTTAAACAGTTCTAGTTCTATATCTTCAAATAATTTTTATGTTTCAAAATATATTTCAACAACACCATTTTATGCTTTTGGTAAAACATGGTATAAAATAATTTCAGCAAGTTATATAAATGATAGATTAGAAGTTAAAAATTCAGCTCCTGAAAATACAGAAAATAATGAACCATATTTAATAATACAAACAAATTTTGTATTAGAATATGATAGTTTTATATGTGAAACAGGAGATAATTTTTGTGCAGATGATTTAATAGGATTTTGGGGTTTAAGTTCAAATCATGATGCAATAAATTATTTTTCAAATTATGCAATTAATTCTAATTCAGAAGGAGTTTTTGTAATAAGTCATTGGACTTATGATTCATATTATTTAGTAAAAAAACCTTCTGTTGATAAAGATAGACCTGCAGAATATTACAAAGATCCTGCTATTGATTTAATTGTTACATTTAAAGTTCTTAATAAATTAATTCTACCTCTTAATTCTCTTGTTTCTTTTGAAATTACTGATAATAATGATAATGTTATTACTAATTCTTATTGTAATGTTCGAAATTATGATACTAATTATATTTCTTCTATTTGTAATACTGATGAAACAACAGGAAGAATTTCTTGTCCTATTGTTGAACAAAAAAATGAATATGATTTTTATTGCTATATGTTAAATGGTTATGGTATTAAAATTTTTGTATTTAAAAAATTTAAAATACAACTTCCTAATCAAGATACTGCTTTAGATGTATATGTTAATGATAATATATTTTATTCAATTGAAGATTCAGATCCTTATGAAGTTGAATTTGGGACTACATATGATATTTCAGCAACAATAACAACAAAATATGTTTTACAACCATATAATTTAGATTCATATAATAAATTAGAATTAGCAGTTAAGCTTAATAGAGAATCTCATCCAGGAATGCAAGTAATTTTTACTTTAGATTTAACTGATTATTTAGTTTTATCTCCAGAAGAAACAAATTGTAAATTTTCTTTTGATGAAATAACTGCTTTTGAAAATGAAAATTTTGGCTATGATGGAACATGGACAATTGGAAATGGATTATTACATAATTGTAAAATAAGAGAAAATGATCTTGATACAACAACTTATCAAGGAGCACATTTAATTTATGCTTGGATTGATAAAAGAATATATAAAACATCTTTTGCTTTAAAAGATGAATTATATTATTATATTTCTCCAGTAAGGTCAAGACCTTTTGATAGTGTTGTTACTGGTAAAATTGTTGGTTATGTAAATGATAATATTATTTTTACAACTAATATTAAAGTTCCTTTTGTTAATTCTCAAACTATTTCAACAGAACCAACTTCTCAAATTATAGATCAAGTTACAGAAGTAACAAAAATGTCTTCCGATATAATTGGTGATATTAGTGATTATACTTTTCAATTTAAATTAAATGATGCAACTACAGCAACAGTTTTAAATACATATTCTGTAAATGCAATTAGATTATTTTTACCTGATGAAATTACATTTACAAATTCAAATGAAGTAATGTGTTATGATGTAGATTTAAAAGATGTTATTTTATCATGTACATTCGAAGATAAAAATATAATAACAATAACATTATCAGTTCCAATAACATCATCATCAACATCAAAAATAAAAAATATATTAATAACATCAATAGTAAATCCTTTAATAACTTCAGCAATAAATTATGCTTGTGATTATCTTTATGTAGATGGTTATGGAATATCTTCTAATGTTATAAGTGGAACAGGAAAAATTCCAGCAGGAAAAATAAATCAACCATCTGTTGCTTGTGGATTAAGATTTTATCATGTCGTTACTCCTGTTACTAGTTTTTATCCAAGAGAACAAGCTACTTTTACTTTTAAAGTTGGATTTGATTATGCTAATTCTTTTTGTTCTGCAGCATCAGCGAAATTAGATAATACAAAATTAATTATTGTAGAATTTCCAAATGATTATAATTTATTTATTAATAAAATTCCAAGTGTTACTGTTGATGAATATGGAACTAATGAAGCTACTGTTCCTTATTTAGTTCAAAATATTGCTGTTAAAGAAGTTAAAATTTATGGTAGAAGATTACATATTTATCTTAATACTGATACTCCTTTAACTTCACCTAATTTTAAATATTGGTTAATTGTTGTTGGTCCTTTAATTAATCCTAATAGTGTTCCTGAAAGTGGTTATACTGATCCATTTAAAATTACTGCTGTTGATTCAAGTCATCATTATTATACTACAGGATTAAATGATAATACATATACAAGTGATATTATAGAAGATGATAATTCAGATGAAAAAGAAAATGAATATCAATGGTATCGTGGAAATAGAGTAGATTTAAGATATAAATATATAATAGATATAGAATATAATAAAATATATAATAGAGCATTTTTCCAACCTGGAAGATTTTATCTTTGTTACATTCATACTTCACATCCAGATCCAAAAGCATATTTATATCCATCATATAATGATTTAACATTCCCAAGTCCATTAAGTACATTAGAAACAAAATTTGTAGCTCCAACTTTATATGGTGAAGGAATGCCTTATTATATGGGAGTTCCTTGTACAACATCTGAAGGAATGTATATTTTGTCTCCTACACAAAGTAATAATGAAGATTATATTCCAGCACCAACTTTAATTATTACTGTTAAATTACTTAATACAGCTTCAATTACATTCCAATCTCCAATTGCTATTCCTAAATATGCTGGATTAAGAATATATTATTATTTCAGTGAACCTAATGTAGATACTTTAACTATAGAATGGGAAAGAGGAAGTAGTGTTAGTGATTTAACTGAAATTGATACTATAAATGTAAGTCCAGGAACAATTACAAATACAACTTTAGGACATACTAATGTTTATACTACAGTTCGTGTTGGTACAACAGCACTTTTATCAGCACAAACATTTACAGTTGCTTTTATTAATAAATGTTATAGTATTACTCCAACTACTTTTGATGTTACTGAAACTGCAGGTTTATCTACTTTATCTATATCAACATCAATAAATTTATCATCACAAGTAACAGTATATAATGCAGATACAGATTCTTTATTAGAAAGTAATGAAATAAAAATCGATGTAAAAACATCATATACACCATCATTTTTATATTGTGAATTAGAATGTTTTAGTTTAACATATGATGAAGCATCATCATTAATGTATCCTCATTATACATATATGTCAAAAAAAATATGGGCATATAATAATATTTTCCGTAGATATGCAACATTTTATTTTGATTCTTCAACAACAGAAAAAACACTATATTTCCCAGATCTTCTTCGTGGATATTCATATAAATTAGCATGTGCATTTCAATCAACAGAATATCATGATATAGATGATGCAAGTGATATAGTTCCTTATGGTTATGGGACAATAGGAACTGGAATAAATACAATTTATCCTGAAAATGCTGAATGTTATATTTATTATTTTTCTAGTAAACCTACAGAAAATATTAAACAAGCTTTAGTTAATTATTGTCAATATTTATATGGAATTAATGGAGGTTATCATAGTGGAGGTTGTGTTACTTGTACTGATGCTTCTGGTGTTTATAGAGCTCCTGGTTATAATATTGATAATTATTTCTATTGTTTAGCTGAAGAATGTTCTGATCATTGGAAAGATGGAAATGTCGCTCAAGAATTATATGAAGTGTATAATAATTCAACAGCGAAAAAAAAAGCTTTTACTGTTTGTGCTACTTCAAATAGAGTTTGTCCTTCTTCATCAAAAAATTTAGATACTATATTCCAAAGATTTATTTCTCATACAAAAACAAATGATTTAGCAAATTCTAATTTAGAGCGTTCAGATATAAAATATAATTCAGCATATAATCAATTAAATTACAAAGATGAAAAATTAGATTCTTCAAATTTAAAAATTGATATATTAAAACCAGTTACTCAAACAGGATATGGAAAATGGAAAGCATATTATACAAATTCAAAAGGATTAACAGTAAATTGTTATTGGAAATTATTGTTAGAAGAAAGAGGAACTCCTCAAACTGAAGAAGTTGCAAGTTGTATGAGTTATGATTATAATTGTGGAACTTTTCCAGCTGATAATAATGGAATTGAATATGAAGTTCCAGATGATGGAAAAAGAGAAGCTTTAAAAATTCAAAGAAATTATAATTTATTTATTACTTGTGCTAATCAAGTTCCTGCTCCAATTTATTTTAGTGATTTAATTATGTATGGTCCTTATTCTGTTGTTGTTACTAATTCAATTTTCTTAAAAGTTAATTTTTATGTTATTTTTGCTTTGTTGTTCATTTTGTTTTAAATGTTTAGTTTGGCTTTTTTTTTTGGTTTCTTTATTTGATTTTTAGAGTAAGGACATTTATTCTTTTAAATAAAAGTTACATTCTTTATATTTTTAAAAGTGAGTTTTTAATATAAATTATTTTAAATCTAGTTAATTTGTAAATTTAAGTGGAATTCTTTTTATTAATTTGAATTATTTGTATGTAAATATATAGGAAAAAAATAAAAATAAAATATTTTTAAATTTTAATATATAAAAAAATAATAAGAGCAAAACTAATTTTTATACTTTTTAAAAATCTAAAAACAAAAAAATAAAAATAAACAAAATAAAAAAATACTTAAATATCAAAATAATTTATAAACAAAATGAAAAAAAAATAAAAGAAAAAATATTTAAAACACTTAAAACATTAAAATATTAAATTAAAATATATAAAAACAAAAAAATAATGGAAAATCATCATCATCATAGTCAAGTAGACTCAGTTTCTGGAAAAATATTTTTCAATAAATACAAAGCAATGAAAAAATTAGGAGAAGGTTCATTCGGAAAAATATATTCCGCAATAAATCAAGCAACAAATGAGCAATTTGCTTTAAAAATGGTAAAAAACAATTTATATAATAAAAAATAAAATATAAAAAAAATAGGAACCAAGAAATTCTGGTCAAAAAATATTAGAATCAGAAGCATATATTTTATGTTATTTAAAAGGATGTAAAAAAAATATTAAATTAATATAAAAAATTATATAAATAATATAGTCGGAATACCAGCAGCAAAAAGTTATGGTTACAGTGGAGAATATAATGTATTAGTAATGGAATTATTAGGAAAAAGTTTAGAAGATTTATTTCAAGAAAGACAAAAAAAATTTTCAATAAAAACAGTATGTTTATTAGCAGAACAAATGTTAGATAGAATAGAATTTATTCATAATAAAAATATAATACATCGTGATATAAAACCAGATAATTTTGTAATGGGATTACAGAATAATCATATAGTATATATATTAGATTTTGGTTTAAGTAAAAAATATAGAAGTTCAAGAACACATCAACATATAAAATTTTGTTCTAATAAAAAATTAACTGGAACTGCTCGTTATGCTTCAATTAATGCTTTAAAAGGTTGTGAACAAAGTAGAAGAGATGATTTAGAAGCAATTGGTTATGTTTTAATGTATTTTTTAAGAGGAAGTTTACCTTGGCAAGGATTAAAAGTTAATAGAGGTGAAGATAGATATAAAAAAATATGTCAAAAAAAAAAAGCAACTAAAGCAGAAGATTTATGTGAAGGTTTTCCTAAAGAATTGTGTGATTATATTAATTATACTAGAAATTTAGATTTTGAAGCTGAACCTGATTATGATTATTTAAGAGGGTTATTTACTTCTATTATGGAAAAAAATAATATTGTTTATGATTTTTTCTTTGATTGGATGAATGAAAAACCTAATGTTAAAGAAGATAAATTAGTTGAAAGATATATGAAAAAATATGAAAAAGGGGAAAATAAAAAAAATAATGATAAAAATGATGAATTTAATAATATTAATAATACTCCTACAAATAATAATTATAACGGAGGAAGTAGAAATAATGATAATGATAATAATAATAATGAAGGAAAAAATCATTTAAAAATGAATTCTGATATTCATGAAGGAGAAAAAAATCCACATATTTTAAAAACTATTCAAAGTGAAAATACAGGAAATAATTATGATATAAATACTTTAAAAACTAATGAAGCTACTCATAATTTAAATTTAAATCATGATAATAATAATGAAAATGATAAAAATGAAAATAAAGAACAAAAAGATAAGAATAATAATAAAAATAATGATAATAATGATACTAAAGACAAAGACAAAGATTGTAAATTGTTTTAAATAAAAAAATAAAATTTTAAAAATATACATTTAAAAAAAATAAATAAATAATTTTTCAATTTTATCATTAAAAGTTGAAATAAAATAAATTATGATTAGAATTATTATATATTATTTTATTTTATTTATTTTTAATCTTCACTTATAAATTTAATAGCTTCATTATATTTTTCACCAAATTTTTCAACATCTTCTTTATTAATAAAAGGAATTTTACATTGTGTAAATTCAATATCTTCACTTTTATCTTCTTTTATAACTTTTCTTAAAAAAACAAAATGACTAACATGTTTGTAATTTTTTTCATAAGAATTAAATTTATTAATTTTTTTATTTAAAAATCCTTCAAAAATTAAACCACCAAAATTATTTCTAAACATAATAACAGCAACTTTTTTATTATCTTTATCACAAGTTTCAATAGAAATATATCCATTACCTTTAGACAAATATTTATTCTCTTTTTTATCTAATAAATATAAATTATCTATTTTTTTTACAAAAATTTTTTTAAAACCATTTTCATCTTGTTTTTCATTATTTTCTTCTTCAGGATTATAATGATTTGGACTATTAGATTTTCCTATATCATTATTTTCATCATCATCATCTTTTTCTTCTTCACTTTCATTTTTTTTATTATTATCAGAAAAACTAAAAAGATTTGAATTACCAAATAAAGAACTATTATTATTATTAAATAAACTATTATTTGAATTTCCAAAAAGAGAATTTTTATTGTCTGAAGAAAATAAAGTTGATGAATTATTATTTCCAAATAAACTTTTTACTTCTTTTGAAGGATTTGATAAATCACCAAATAAACCAGTTGATTTAAATCCTTCTTCATTTTTATTACCAAATATTGATTTTACTGGTTTTGAATCTTCTTCTGATTCTGAATTTGATGATTTTTCTTCTTTTTCACGTTTTTTTTTTAAAAGTGTTTTTTTATTTTCTTCTGACATTTTTTTTATCTCTTTTTAAAAATAATTTTTTATATTATTTTAGGTAGTTAAAGGCGGGGAGAAATTATATTTTTTACAATTAAATCTTTTTATTTACTAAATATGAAAAAATGAAAATAAAATGGTTTTAATAAAAAGCCTGTATAATAATAAATAAATAAAGTTAATTATTCATTTTAATTTTCACTACTTCAAAAATAAACTTCATCTTTATTAAAAAAGAAAAAATAGCAAAAATCTTTAAAATTAATTCAATCTTATCATTTTTTAAATTAATATTAATTATTAAAGTAAGAATTCCATTTTGATATCATCAATTGAAATAAAAAATTCTTTTAATTCATTATTTTTATTATTGTTTTTCCAAGAATCATCAATTTCGGAATAATTAGAACCTAATGTATTCCTTCTACAAAGTTAATATTTCTTCTTTATTTTAAAATATGATTTGAAAAAATGAAATTTAAAGTAAATTTAAGAAAACTAAATGTTAATATTACTAAAATCAACATTTTTGACCAAAAAATAAAATAATCAAATATAAACTTTTAAAATAATAAAAAGAAATTTCATTAATCATTAATTCAATTTCTAAAAAATTATTCGGATTATTTTAATATTTTTATATTTATTATTATTTGATTTTTTGATACCTTTAATTGGATATAATTGAATTAAACTCTTTATTTTTATGACATTTTTATTTGAGAATTTTTTATTAATAAATTAATAGAATTTATAAATTATCAAATTAATTAAATTTTTATTTTATATTCTTTGAATTTTTGATTTTTTTTCAATAACAAAAAATCTAAGAAATATTAATAATTTTCTAAAAGTATTTATAATAATATTGTGAAAAAAAAATAAATTGTTAATCTTTTTTCAATAAAACATTTTAGATAATAATATATTCCCATCTTAACTTAATATTTTATTAAATATTAAAATATTTTTTTTATAAAATGATATTTATTCTCTTACCATTTATTATATGCTAATATTAATATCCAATAAATCTTTTATACACCAGAAATTATAAAATTATTTATAAATGTCAACAATAAATATTTGGAAAGAATATAAAAAAGAAAAAATGATTAAATCAAATAATTATAGTTCAACTTACCAAGTTAAAAATATTAAAAATGGAAGTAAATGTATAATAAAAGAAATCAATAAACAAAAATATAAAGATATTTTTAAAGAACATTTGAAAGAAAATATAAATAAAAATTTAACATCCATTCATTCAGAGAAATATTTTTATACAATAATGAAAAAGGGTTTATGTAATTTAAAAGAATATTTATTAATAAGAGAAGATTCATTATCTATTAAAGAAATACAATATATTTTAATTCAAATAAATAAATTTTTAATAACAAATAATAAAATAAATTTGAAATTATCAAATATTATGATTTTTTTGAATAAAATAAATAAAACAAAAATAAAAATATTAAATTATAAAGAAGGAATATTTTCATTTAAAAAGTTAGGAATGATAATATATTATATGTTATTTAAATGTAAAAATTATGATAAAAAAAATATAATATTAAATGAAGATTTAAAAGATTTAGTTAATAAATTATTAAAAGAAGAAATAAGTTTTGAAGAATATATTAATCATTCTTTCTTTTTAAAAAGAAATAAAATAATAAAATTTAATAATTTATCTTATTTTAATTTTAAATGTTTAAAACATTGTTTAATAAAAGATTCTTATTGTATAAATTGTAAAATAAATATTTGTGATAAATGTACAAAGAAACATTATGAACACACAATTGTTCGTTTTGAAGATATAGGATTTACTGAAAAAGAAAAAGAAGAAATTGATAAATCATTTAAAAAATTTGATGATAATATTAATCTAATGAAAAATAATTTTAAATTATTTATTGATGAATTAAAAAATATAAAAACTTATAATAATATTTATGAAAATAATAATCTAAATAATTATAAAAAATTTTATATTAATTATATAAATGAATTGAGTGAAAATTTTGAAATTAGTAAATATATTGATTTAATTGATTTTTCAAAAATAATATGTGAATATGATATTAAAAATGATGATTTAAATAATGAAATTATAATATTAAATTCTTATGATGAATTAAAAAAAATAAATAATACTTTAAAAGGAATTGAAAATGAAAAAGAAATTAAAAAAAAATGTAAACTCTCTATTAATGATGAAGGAATAGGTTTTTGTTATAAAAACAAATTTTCAAAAATAGGAAAACACACAATAAAAATTATGATAAATAAACCTTTAATAAATATTAATTATATGTTTTATAATTGTTTTTCTTTAATTTCTATAAATTTATCTAATTTTAATTCTAATAACGTTATTAATATGAACGGTATTTTTTATAATTGTTCTTCTTTAATTTCTTTATATTTATCTAATTTTAATACTTCCTGTGTTAAAAATATGATTGGAATGTTTTATAATTGTTCTTCTTTAAAAGAATTATATTTATCTAGTTTTGATGTAATTAATGTTCAAAATATGAGTGAAATGTTTTTTTATTGTTCTTCATTAAATGAAATAAATTTATCTAATTTTATTCCTCTTAATGTTAAAGATATGAAAAAAATGTTTTATGAATGTTGTTCATTACATTCTTTAAATTTATCCAATTTTAATACAATTAATGTTCGAAATATGAGTGGAATGTTCACTTATTGTTCTTCTCTAACTACTTTAGATTTATCAAAATTTATTACTATTAATGTTACTAATATGAGAGAAATGTTTTTTAATTGTTCTTCTTTAAAAGAATTAAATTTATTAAATTTTAATACTTCTAATGTGGAAGATATGAGTAGAATGTTTTCTAATTGTTCTTCTTTAAAAGAATTAAATTTATCAAATTTTAATACTAGTAATGTGAAAGATATGAGTAGAATGTTTTCTAATTGTTCTTCTTTAAATGAATTAAATTTATCAAATTTTAATACTACTAATGTGGAAAATATGAGAGAAATGTTTAAAAAATGTTCTTCTTTAAATGAATTAAATTTATCAAATTTTAATACTCTTCATGTGAAAGATATGAATAAAATGTTTTCTGAATGTTCATTATTGATGTTTTTAAATATATCTAATTTTAATACTATTAATGTTAAAAATATGAATCAAATATTCTCTGATTTAAATATTAATTGCCAAATTAAAACAAATGATAGAAATTTATCTAAAATAGGTAATAAATTTATAATTGTTAATTAATTAATATATTTATTATCATTGGTATGATTACTAATTTATAATGATTAAAATATTTTATTATAATAATTATTATTTATTTTATTAATAAAATGAGATTTAGATAAACATTATTCATATCCTTATATATAATATAATTATTTCAAAAAAACGATAGAGAAATATTAATTATTTTAATATTTAAAAAAAGTTTTTTGATTAATTCTTTTAATAATGATTGGACAAAAATTTCATTCACTCATGAATTAATTTTTTTGTTTAAAATTATGTTATTTTATTTCAACTTTTCAATAATAACCATAAATCATTGATTGATATTATATATTTTAATAAAATAAGTAATTTTTTTAAGAAATGAAAAAAACAAAATAAGAAAATTAATAAATGATGAGATAATTGTCAAAAAAAGGAAAAAATGTTTATTTCAATAAATAATTTCAAATCTTAAAGACATAAAAAATCTATTTAAGATAATTGAATGGTCAGAAAAATAAATAAAAAAATTTCTCTATAAAATAGAGAATAATTTTTTTAATATTTTTTAATAATAAATAAAACTCAAAACATATAATTGAAAAATAAAAGAAAAAAAAATATCAAAAACATTTAATGAACTACTCTTAAAAAAAAGAAATAAAAAATATTTAACTTCTATCTAAAGATTCTTTTATAAATTTCTCCTTATTCTTACTTGTGTTCATTTTTCTATTATCTGACATTTACCATTATTTTTTTTCTCCTATTCCACATCTTGTATTTTTATTGTGATATTTTCTTATTTCTTTTTTGTTTCTCCAATCATTAAATCCATATCTTCTATAGGAATTTTTCCACATTCTCCAATACAATTTTTTTTCAGTATATAACATTTTCTATTATATAATTTTTTTTCTCCAAGGTCAAAATATTTGTTTTTTTGGTAAATAACATTGTCCTTTAATTAATTGTTCTCATGGTCCATATTTTTTTTCTGGATTTGTTTGAATTTTTTCTTCTTTTCCTCTTTTTTTATTTTTTGGGGGATAACCACATATAATTTTTTATCCTTGGTTATCCTCATGATAATTAGTTCTTATTATTTAAATTAAATGGATTATTTTTTAGTTTCTTCTTTTTGGATTTTGTCATTATTTTGGATTAGTTTGAGATAATATTAATGAAATTAAAAGTAATAATATTAATCTTTTCATTTATTCATTTTTGTTTTTAATCATTTAAATATAAAATTTCTTATTATTTTTTTTGAAGTTAATAATAAAGATTTATATATTTTATAATATATTTATTATTAATAAAATAATTAATATGATAAAAAATAAATGAAAATAATGAATTGTTATTTTTTTTTTATGTTTTGAAAAATATTTAAAAAATCAATTATTAAATATATTATTTAATGTATGTGCTTTTTTTCTTTTTTGTATATAAAATTTAATATTAAATCTTAATTAGGATTACAAATATTTTTAAAAATTATTATAGTATTTTTTATATTTTTTTGAGATAATCTACTATAATATAAGAATAAGTCAAACAAAAAGAATAAAAAAATAAAAAAATTAAAAAAAATAAAATAAAAAAAAGAAATTAAAAGGAATAAATTTTATAGAAAGGACAGAAAACAATAAAAGAAGAAATAAAATAATTTATATATTCTTTTTGAAAATAATAAATCCTTATTTTTAATTTTTTTTATAATTAAATTAAATAAAAAATGTCGTTAATCCTTGATAATAAATTAATTCAAAAAAAATCTAAACAATAGTTAATTGAATTAAAATAAGATTTAGATTCAATTAATCTATAATCCAATAAAATAATTCAATTTATGAAGGAAATTTTAATTTAGAATATTTAAATAAATTATTAATTTCAAATTTTAAAACTCAAGAAATTATTGAATTAATTATTAGATTTATTGATATGAATAAAATAGGAATTAAAAAGGAAATAATATTATAATATTTATTTATATTGTCTTCTTTTCAAAATCATTTTATTGTTGAATTATATTGAATAAAAAAAAATATTCAATGAAATAATTGAATAATTATTAGAAGAAGTATAAAATTAAAAAAAGAAAATAAAAAATTAAAAACTTTCTTTCATAATTTTTAATTTCTTCAAAACATAAAAAAAAATAACAATTCATTATTTTCATTTATTTTTTATCATATTAATTATTTTATTAATAATAAATTATAAAATATAAATCTTTATTATTAACTTCATATAAATTATAAAAATATAATGCAAAAAAATTTTATATTTAAATGACTAAAAACAAAAATGAATAAATGAAAAGATAATATTATTACTTTTAATTTCATTAATATTATCATATAGTCCAGATAGACGTGATAGATGCGATAGCATTTAGACTTGATTGACCATTTAGACATTATATACCATATAGAATAGATAGACAGAATAAACCTTGAGAAATTAAATTTTTTATTTCATTATTTTTTAAAAATTAGTAATTTTTTTCATTAAATTAAATTCTTTATGCTTTAATTAATATTATAAAATATTAAAATACCAAAAATCAATCTCTAAATTATTTTTATTTGAAAATAAAATACTAAATATTAATCAATTATATCCTTTTAATGAAGGCTTTTTTCTTCAGCAATATTTAATAAATAATCATTTTTATATTTAATCCTTCAAAAAATTCATCTGTTTTAAATATAGTTTTTATTTTATATAAATTTCATATAACTTAATTATATTATTGGATTTTTATAAAATTACATTTATTTAATCTTTTTTAATTAGAAAATAGATTTATTTATGGTACACATAAATTACTAATAATAATTTATTACTTATTTCTAATATTTTTACTTTTTTAATTATTCTTTGGATTAATTTTTAATATTTTATTATTTTTTGGGTTAATTCTGTTGGAGTAAATAATATTGTAGAATGAATTTTATTATTATAAAAACTTAAAATAATTGGTTTACAACAATAAGAAATTTCGAGTAATTATTGATATGATTTAATTATTTTTTTAATAATTATTTATGAAGAAATAAAGATAAAATATTACAAGAAAAGAAAAAGTTTAAAAAATATTAAATGAATAATAGAAAAAAAGGAATAAGAAAATTTTAATGAGTTTTTTGGTAATTTTATTGTAAATAAATTAAAAATATGAAGAATAATTGGGAATAAATGAAAAAAAACAAATAATTAATTGGAAAATGATTAAAAAAAATTAATTAATTGACAATTTCATCAAATAATTTAATAAATTTGATAAAAATAAATTTAAAATAAGATTAATAGATAAATATAAGAATATAAATTAATAATGTAAAATTATTGAGAAGAAAAATTTAAAAATCTAAAAATATTTTATTAACAATTTGATAAAACTTTTAAATTTTTCTAAAAACAAAGATATTGGAAATGGTTTTAGATATTATCAAATTTTTAATAAAATTATTAATGATTTAAAAAATATAAACTTAAATATTAATTGATAAATTAACAGAAGATGTATAAAAATTAAAAAATGAATTAGAAATTTAAGAAATTATTAAATTTTATATTTTTTAAAAAATTATTCTTTTATTAAATTGAGTTAATTATGATATGAATGTAATACAAATTATTTAATAATAATTTAAAATTAAAAAACATAATTTTTATTTTTTAATTTTACATTTTTCATTAATTCCTTGAAATATATTTTTTTTATTTGCTTTAAAATTTGTTAAATCTAAATTTTCAAGAGAAGAACAAGCAAGAAACATTCCATCACATTCTTTTAAATGATCTGATTTAAAATTACAACAATTTAAATTTTTTAATTTCGTACAACCATAAAACATAATACTCATTCCTTCAACATTTTGAGTGTTAAAATTAGATAAATCTAAATTAATTAAATTTGAACAATTAAAAAACATTCCAACCATAATTGTAACTTTATTTGTATTAAAACTTTTTAAATTTAAATATTGTAAAGAAGTACATTTATAAAACATACAATTCATATTTGTAACATTTTGAGTATTAAAATTAGATATATTTAAATTTTTTAAAGAATTACATTCAAAAAACATACAATTCATACTTTGAACTTTTGAAGTATTAAAATTAGATAAATCTAAATTAATTATTTTTTTGCAACCAAAAAATAAATGTTCCATATTTGTACATAAAGAAGTATTAAAATTACCTATAGTTAAATCCATTAATCTTTCACAAGCAAAAAACATTCCACTTATATCTTTAATTTTATCTGAATTAAAAGAAGAGAAATTTACTAATAATAAAGAAGTACAATTTGCAAATAAATAATTTGCATATTGAATAGGATTTTTAAACATATATTTAATAATATATTTTCCTTCTATTGGAAATTTATATTTAAAACAAAAACCAATTTTTTTATCATTAATATATATTTGACAATTATTTTGAATTTCTTTTTCATTCACATTACCCTCAATAATAACAGAATTTTCTTTTTTAGCATTTTCAAAACAATTTAAAATTTGAATATTTTCACTTAATTCATTTTTTTTAATATCAAAAACACAGCAAATAAAATTCTGAGAATAATTTTCTTGAAAAAAAGGATGATTAAAATATTCATCCCAACTTAATCTTTGCATAGGATCTCTTTTAAGTAAATTTTCAATTAAATTATTTAAATCTTCATTTTCTTCACATTTATGTTTAAGTTCTGCACCTAATAAAACATTTTTTAAATAATTTTTAGTATCAAAAGGTAAATCATTAAAATACATCATATATATTATAATTCCAATACTCCATAAATCTACTTTAGAATCATAAGGTTGTTGAAGTAAAATTTCAGGAGCCATTGTCATTGGAGTTCCACATAATGTTAAAGCATTAGAATTAAATAATAATTTTTTTGATAAACCATAATCAGCTAATTTAACATCAAATTCTGTATGATCTTCATTAGTATATTTTATTAATATATTTTCTGGTTTTAAATCTCTATGAATTATTTTTTTTATTGTCATTAATTTAAATACTTCATTTAATTGTTTTGTGATTTGTTTTATTTTTGGTATTGAAAAACCATTTTGTTTTTTTATTTCTTGATCTAATGTTGAATCACATAATTCTAATATTATATAAATATAATTTGAATCTTTAAATGAATTTACTAATTCAGTTGAATAATCACATTCCATTTGAACTAATATTTTTATTTCTCGTTCTATACATTCTAAATCTTCTTCTGAAAGTCCTTCTGTTTCTATTCTTTTTAAAGCATAATGAGCTTTTGTTTTTTTATCTTCTACTTCAAATATTTTTCCAAATGAACCTTTTCCTATAACTTTAACTTCCTTATAATTATCAATTGACATTTTTTTATAAATCTAGTTTTTTTTTTTATTTCATTGTATAATTAATTTTTATTTAAAAAATTTAATATATTCCTTTTAAAATAATTCCATAAAATAATATAATAAAAAAATAAAAAAAACAAAAAAAAATTTAATCAATATCTCCAAAAAAAAAACATTAATTAAAAAAATAAAAAAATAAAAAAAAAATGGAAGACATGAAAGAATTAATATCATCAACATTAACTGAAATAAAAGCCTCTCATCCAACAGATCATAGAACAGCATTTGAAATTCTTTTACGTTTATTTCAAAATATAATAGACAATCCAAATGATTTAAAATATCGTAATTTTAAAAAAACAAATGAAATAATAAAGAATAAAGTTCTTCAAATTCCTGAAATAATAGATTTTTTACAAATAATAGGATATACAGATAAATCAGACGAAATATTAACATATGAATCAGATACATTAAATAATATAGAATATTCAATAAAAATAATAAAGAATTTATTATTAGAAAAAAAAGGATATAAAGTTACAGTTTTTCAATATGATTTAACAAATGGATTAGCAAAGACAATGGGACCAATGTTAATTGGAAGAAGTGTTGAAGGTGTTTGGCATACTGGAGTTTGTGTTTATGATAATGAATATTATTATGGAGGTGGAATTTGTGTTGGAAAACCTAAATGTACTCCTTATGGAAAACCTGTTAAAGAAATTGATTTTGGTTATACTAATAAAACTAAAGAAGAACTTGAAAAATATTTAAAAGAAATTAATGGGAAATATAATGTTAATACTTATAATGTTTTATATAATAATTGTAATCATTTTTCTGATGCTGTTGTTTATTTTTTAACTAATAAACATTTAGGTGATTTTATTCTTAAACAACATGAACAATTACTTAATAGTCCTATGGGACAAATGATTAGACCATATTTAGAACAAATGAGTCAACAGAATAATCAATTTTTACCTAATATGTTTGAAGGAAATCAAAATAATAATAATTGGCATTAATTAATTTATTTTATTTTTTTTGAAATATTAAATTTTTTTTTTTTAAGTTTTATTTTTTTTTATTTTATTTATTTATACTAAATTTTAGATATTTATTTCATTTTTTTTCTGTATATTTTAATCCATTGCTGTTCTACAATTTGGACACTCTTTTTTATTTTCAAACCATGTTTCTAAACATTCGGTATGGAAAACATGATGACATGGAGTTAACATATATTTTTTATTATGTATATTAGCATTTAATTTATAAAAAGAAAATAAATTTTTACAAAATACAATATATGATATTTGTTTCATGCTAAAACTATTATATTTCTTTGAAATATTATTATCTTTAATTTTTAATTTAATATTATTTAATTCTGGATCTGTATTTGCTTTAATGTATAAATTACTGTTTAATTGATCTGAATTTAAACTTGAAATAACTTCATCTCCTTTTAAAATTTCTTCTGGTTTTTCAGGTTCATTTCCATTATTATTATTATTAGTATTTTCTTCTTCAAAAATTGGAAGTAAACAAATAACACATTCTTCATTTCCAATATTTTCTTTAAAAGCAATTAATTCTTCTTTAGTTTTATAAAAATTATATTCTTCAATTTGACATTTTTCAGGTAATAAAAATCTATTTCCATAAAATAATTGAAGATACATAATAAAGACACAAAAACAAATAAAAGACAACATTGATATAATAAAAGATAAATTATTTCGAACACTAATAAAATTATTTTCAAATCCTCTAAAATAAAAAGGAATAATAATTCTATCAAGTGTATTTCCAATAATATAAATTAAAGGAAAACTATATTTATTATTTTTAATCATATTATGAATAATTTGAGGAATCCACAAAAGAAATATAATAAAAGCAATATAATAATAATCATAAAAGAAAGTACAAAGGAAGAAAAATGAAGCAAAAAAGCAAATATAAAAAATAAGATAAAACCTAATTTTTAATCTCATAAATATATTATTATTAATAACAGCACTTTGAACTTTCCAATAAGAAAATAATAATCTAGAATCAAAAATAGTAAAATTAAATAAATAAAAACAACTAACAATACAAAATTCAATTGTAAAAGCAGGATGATTCATTGCTAAAGAAATATTACTCATACAACAATAAGAATGCCAAATTAAATTTTGAGAAACTGAAAATATATTTAAAGCTGATAAAACACTATGATTATTATATATATTTTGAGTTAATATTGTAGTTGAAATCATTGATAAAATAGAAATAGAAATTAATAAATATACATAAAAATTAATTTTCTTTTTTAAAATATGATATTTATTTTCTAATAATTTACCAGTGAATTTTAAACTAAAACCACAAGAAGAAATAATTTCCAATTCACAAGTTTTATTATTTATTGAAGTTATATTTGAAATATTTTTAGTTCCATCACTTAAAGATAAAAATAATAAAAAATGTTGAGTTGGAAAAGTTATATTAATATCAGTTTTACAATTTATATCAGGTGATTCTTTAGTTGAAAAAATTTGTCCTTTTTCATAATTACTTAAATATTGACTACTAATAACTAAAGTATCATTTTCTTTTGTTTTATTTATTACATAAAAATAAATATTTTTAGTTTTGGCAAAATTTTTCCCTACAAACCAATTATCAATATAATCATTTTCATATAATTTAAATAATATTGCTAAAGCTTCTTCTTGAGTACTTGTATCAATTGCTCTATCAAATTTTAATAATGCTTTTCCATGATTTGAATTTCCTACTTTAAAATTATTATGATTTTTATTATTATTTTTATTGTTTAAATTATTATTATTTTTTATATTATTTGGAGGAATTGTTTCCCATGTTCCTTCATAATATTTTGGTATTATATTTGTGAAAATTGTTTTTCTTTGATAATCTCGAATAAAATCTTCTTTAGTATATGGATAATTTAAAAAAGCTAATTTCCTATTTTTATTTTCTTCTTTAGATGAAAAAGATAAATTTTCTTTTTCTATAATTTCAACACTTTTATTTTGAAATGAATATTGAAAATATAATAAAATAAAGGAAAGTTGAGTTGTTATTAATAATATTATTCCTTTTTTCGAATATGAATGATTATTATTTATTTGATTCATTTTATTTTATAATTTTTAATAAATTTTATCAAAAAAAACTTATAAAAATAGACTTAATTCATATTAAATAATAAATTTAATAACAAAATTAAAGCAAATAAAATAATTTTAAATTTTTAAAAATAAATCAAAAAAAAAAATTAAATATAATGCAAAATTTTTCAGGCAATTTTTCGGGAGGAAATTTTAAAAATATATCATCTGAAGAAATTTCAACAGAAATGCCAAAACAAATAGAATATTCATCACCAGATGATCCTGATAATGAAGAAATACAATATGTAATGAAACAAATGGAAAATTTACGTTTAAAAAATCCAGAATCATTTCAAATGGTAATTATAAACAATAAAAAAATATTAGATATGATCCAAAATAATGAAATTAAAGGTCGTGAAGATATAAAAAAATTAGATAAATTATTTAAAGAAGTAGAATCTTTAGATATAGATTTTTTATTTTGGTCAAGTCATAAAAGTATAAAAATTGCAGTTTTAAATTATAAAAATTTAGATGTTTTACATTATTTTATAATAAAAAAAGGATATAAATTAAGAAATAGAAATATTTATCATAATTTTATAAATGAATATATTAAAAGTTTAAAAGATATTGATTTTATTAATTGTGAACAAGGTGAAATAGTAAAATATGTAACAATATTACAAATGTTATTAAAAAATGGTGATTGTGATGTTAATGATAATTTTTATGATCCAGTTAAAAATACTCCTTTACATTATGCTATTGCTTTTAAACAATTACAATTTGTAATTGTATTAATTAAATTTAAATATACAAATTTAAGTAAAATTAATGCAAATGGTGATACTCCTTTAGATTTTGCTGTTGAAAGTTTATATAATGGAAAAGATGTTCAATTAAATAAAGAATTTTGTAAATTATTAATTACTTTTGGAGCTAAAACTAATTCTATGAATAGACAATTTAAAGAAATATTTCATGATTATCAAAATAATATTAATGTTAAAAATGAAAAAAATGATGAAATTGATACTAGTAAAAAAAATCAAGAAAATAAAAAAAATGTTGAAGAAAAAATTAATATTGTTGGACAAGCAAAAGAAAATGAAAATAATAAAGATAATATAAAAAAAGAAGAAGCAGAATTTTCTTGTATGAAAACTTTTTCTTTTTAAAATATTTTATAATCTTTAATAAACAATTAAATTTATACCAAAATAACAAAATAAAAAAAATATTTTTACCCAAAAAAAAAATAAAAATTTGATTTTAAATGAATAAAAAAATTAAAAAAATGTCTCTTGAAAAAAAAAAAAATTCTTCTCTTGATCAATATCAAATAGATAAAACAATAGGAGAAGGAACATTTGGAAAAGTAAAATTAGGATATCATATTCCAACAGGAGAAAAAGTATCAATAAAAATATTAGAAAAAGAAAAAATACAAGATAAAGAAGATTCAATAAGAATAACTCGAGAAATAAAAATATTAAAACTTTTAAATCATCCAAATATAGTAAAAATATATCAAATAATAGAAGATTCTAAAAATTATTATATAATAATGGAATATGCAAAAGGAGGAGAATTATTTGATTATATAGTAAAAAAAAAGCATTTATCAGAAAAAGAATCAAGTATATATTTTTATCAATTAATATCAGCAATAGAATTTATTCATAAAAAGAATATATCTCACAGAGATATAAAACCAGAGAATTTATTATTAAAAAATAATTTAATATTAACATTAATAGATTTTGGTCTTTCAATACAATATTATAATAAAGAATTATTAAATACTCCTTGTGGATCTCCTTGTTATGCAGCTCCAGAAATGATAATGGGTAAAAAATATAATGGTTTATTTGCTGATTTATGGTCTTGTGGTATTGTTTTATATGCAATGGTTTGTGGTTATTTACCTTTTGAAGATAAAGATAATGAAAAATTATATAGAAAAATTATTAATGGCAAATTAGATTTTCCTGAAAGAATTAGTTTTAAATGTAAAGATTTAATTAAAAAAATTCTCTGTGTTAATGTTAAAAAAAGATTAAATGTTAATGATATTAAAAATCATCCTTTTTTAGAAATTGGAAAAAATTTTTATAAAAAAGAATTTAAAAATTTTTTGGAATTTGGAGATGATGTTAAAATTGAAAATATTAATAAAGATATTGTTCAAAGAATTATTGATGAATTTGATGTTGGGAAAAATAAAGAAGAAATTATTGATATGATTAGTCAAAATAAACATAATAGTATTACTACTACTTATTTTTTAATGCTTAAAAAATATGGACTTGAAGGATTTGGAAATGAAATTGTTTTAAGTTTTGTTAAAAAAAATTTTACACAATTAGAAAAAAAAATTATTAATGATGATGAAAAAATTATTGAACCTGAAAGTGATAATGAGGAAAATAATATTAATAATAATAATGTAAATCAAAATAAAAAAAATGTTAATCAATATGATAATATTAATGAAAATAATAAAAATGATTTAAATGATAATAATAATGAGGAAGAAGATAAAAAAGATGATAAAAGTGAAATAATAATTAATGATTTTAAAAGTGATAAAGATGAAACTTTAAGTCAAAATGTTATTGAAAAAAGTGATATAAGTTTATTTCATAAAAATATAGAAAAAAGTGAAATCAATTTAAGTCATAATTTTATTGAAAGTATAGAAATAAATTTAAATAATAATTGCAATGATAAAAGTGATTTTAATTTAAATCATAATTTAAATGATAATAGTTTAAGTCATAATATAGAAAAAAGTGATAATTTAAGCCAAAATTTTATTGAAAAAAATGAGAATTTAAGTCATATTGAAAAAAATGAAAATTTAAGTAATAATTTTTGTTATTTTAATGAAAAAAGTGAAAATAGTTTTAGTCATAATTTTATTGAAAAAAGTGAAAATAATTTAAGTTTCAACAATTTATACATAAATGAAAAAGAAGAAACACTAAGTAATAATTTAAAACTGAAAGATAATATTTTAAGTGAAAATAAAAAGAAAGAAATTTTAATTGATAAAACTAATAAAAATACTAATATTATAAGTAATAATATTAAAAATAATAATGAAAATATCAATAAAAATAAAATTGAAAATAATGAACATACTAATATTGATAACAATAATATTGAAAATAATAAGGAAAATTCTAATATTAATAACAATAATATTGAAATTAATAATGAAAGTACTCATATCAATAAAAATAATTTTGAAAATAAAAATCTAAAAGAAAATAAAGAAAAATTAAACATATTAAATAATAAAGAAAATGAAGAAAAAAAAAATAAAAATAAAGAAAATAAAAAAATTGAAAATGGAGAAAAAAAAAAATCCCAAATAGAAAAAGAAAATTTTTCAAAAAAAGAAATAAATAATTTTATAAAAAATAAAGCAATATATAAATCAAAAAAAATAAAAGAAAAATTACAAAAAATAAAAAAAGAAAAATATCAAGATACGGAAAAAAGAGTTCTTACACCATTAATAAAAATAAATAATACAGAAAGTAATAAACCTTTATTAAAATTGGAAAAAAATTCAGAATCAAATTTACCAACATTAGAAATAGATAAAATAATAAAGGAAAATAGTCAATATGAAAAAGATATAAATATAAAATATGGTTTCATAGATAATAATCAAAGACTAAATAAAGCTTTAAAATATAAAAAAATAAAAAAAACTCCAATTCAAAATAAAAGAATTAAAAGTGTAAGTTATGAAGAGAAAGAAAAAATAAATAAAATAGGAAATAATAATAATTTAAATTATAATAAAGGAGAAATTGTAGATACTTCAATAACATTTGATCATTCAAATGATTTTTTTCATTATATTAAAAATAATAAAAAAGTTTATATTAATAATTACAATATTCATAATATAAATATCATAAATAAACAAGTCATTGTTCCTTCAAATACAATTAATTTAGAACCAGAAACAAAATTAAAATATAAAAGAAAAATAAGTCAAAATAGTTCTTTTTCAAATAATAAATCAAAAGATTTTTCAAAATCAAGAATTTCTCCTTTTAAACATATTACTGAAGGAAAATATAAAAGAAAGGGTCAAATATTATCATATAGTCATAAAAAAGAATTAAATAAAAGACCTTTATTGTTAAAAAATACATATTCAGATAATAATATATTAAAAAACTCTTTTTCTAAAGATTCTACTATAAATAATAGTCAAAGAAAAACTGAAAGTTCAATTAATTCAAAAAGAGAAGAAACTATTAATTCTAATAATAATAGTACAAGATATTCTTCAACAAATATTACTAAAAGAACTAAATTTTCTCATTTGTTTCAACCTAAAATTGTTGATATTGATATATCAAAAAAAAATAAAAAAGAAAAAATTGAAAGTGTAAATTTCGAAAAAAAAAATTTTAAACAAAAAGTTCATTATTCTATTAAAACTGTTGATGCTTCAAATTCCAAAATAAAATATATAAATATTCCAAAAGGTTATGTAGATTTAAATAGTAGAAATAATAGAAATAATAAAAAAGAAAATACAAGTTTAAATAATAATAAAAAAATAAATTTAGGATTTCATAAAATTAAAAGTTCATCAAAAAAAAATATAATAGATAAAAAAAAAGAAAAAAATATAAATATTAATAATAATTATCAAATTATAGAGAATAAAATAGATATTCCATTAATAGGCTTAAATGTTGAAAATAAGAAATCTTTTGCATTATGTAGTTGTACCTTAAGTTATGATTTAATTGTTAAAAAATTAAATAGTTTATGTAAAGAAAATCAATTTGTTTTAAAAAAAAATGAAAAATCTAACTTTAATTTTAATTGTAGTAAAGGAAATAATGTTATTTCAATAGAAATTACTAAAGTTGGAAAAAATAAAATGTTAAAATTATATCATATTCATGGAAAAGAAGAAATTTCTAAAGATTTGATAAAAACAATTCTTCTAAATATTGGATTTTAATGTAAATTAAATATAATTAATTTTAAAATGTAATTTAAATTGATTTATTTTATTTATAGTTTCCATAATTTAAAAAATTCAAAATTATTAACTTTTGTTTTTTATTATTTTTTTGATTTTTTCAGTTTTTCTTCAATAAATATGTAGCATAACTTCTAATAAAATATTAGTTTTCTATTATTAGTAATCCGGTTTAAATAAACAAAGTTTGGAAATTATTGATATTTTATTATCAAAAATATTTATTTTTTTTCAAAATATTTAATTAATAATTTTCAAAAGAAAGTTTTTTATGGAATTAAGAATCAAAATGAAAAATGTAAGATAATAAAAATATTTTGGGAATGGATATATTTTATAAAAAAGAAAAATATTAAAAAATTAGCTAAAATAATATAATAATTCATGAATAAATAGATATGAAAATAAAAATAATTTTAACAATCAGAATAAGTTGGGTTAATTAATTTAAGATCTGATATATTTATTAGTATTTTAATTAAAAAAATGTTTGTGAAATTTTATAAAAACTCTAAATGAAAAGAACTTTATTTCTTATTTTTTTTCAAACATTAAGATGAAATGAATTTTAAAATTTTATAATTTTAATGTTTTATCTAAACCAAAAAAAATATTATAATTAATTTAATTTAAAAAACAATTCAAAGAAACATTTAAAAAAATCAAATTATATTAATTATATTATAATCTTAAAAATGATTAATTCAAAAATTTCATATAATCAAGATTCTGTTTTTGACTTCATAAACCTAAAATTATATTTATCGAATCCAATATACATTCCTAAAACACAAGAAGAGAAATTTATATATTATAATGATATAAAAAATTTAGAAAAAGAAAAAACTTTATCATCAACAAAAAATAAAGAAACAGAAGAAGATTTATATAATCAAATTAATAAAAATCATTTTAACATCAAAATAGAAAAATTAAAATTAAATCATAAAACAAATTTTATTGATTTATATCAACCAATAAATTTTATTGGTCAAGGAGCTTTTGGTTTAGTTATTTCAGTAAAGAAAAAATCAACTGGAGAAATTTTTGCTGCAAAAATTATTCAAAAATCATCATTTTCTTCAAAAATAAAACAAGAAGAAAAAATAATAAAATATTTAAATCATCCAAGAATAATAAAATTATATGATGTTATAAATTTAGATGATTATTTAATTTTATTTATGGATTTAATGGAAGGAGGATCATTAAAAGATTTTATAATAAATAGATTTCAATCCAATTATAAAAATAAAAAAATGGGAAATTATTTTATAACAGATGAAGAAAGTTCAATAATAATAAAAAGTATATTAGAAGGACTAAATTATATGCATAAAATGGGAATTTTTCATAGAGATTTAAAACCAGAAAATATTATGTTTAAAAAACCAGATGATATTAATAGTTTAATTATATGTGATTTTGGTATTTCTGATCAAATAATTTATGACAGTGAAAAATGTGGAACTTTAATTTATATGTCGCCTGAAATGTTAAAGGAAAAATATTATGATAATTTAACTGATATTTTTGCCTGTGGTATTATATTATATATTTTAGAAAGTGGAGGTCAACATCCTTTTTATTATTATAATATTAATAAAAAGGAATATATGAATAAAATATTAAAATTTGAAAAATGGAATTTTCCAAATTTTTTCCCTAATTTAGCCAGGAATTTATTTATGAAATTATGTAAATTTGAACAAAGTTTTAGATATAATGCAAATAAAGGTTTAAAACATCCTTGGATTCATAGAAATATTAATAATGAAAAAATTCCTTTAAATCTTTTTGAAAATTTTGAAAAAATTGATAAAATAAAAAGTTTTAAAAGTATTCTGACAGTTTTTATGTTTTTTACAGCTTTTAAAAATTTAAATAAAAAGATATTTAAAAAAAAGAAAAAAGATGGAAATATATCGAGAATATTTTTAAAAAGCCCTTTTGATAAAGTTTCTGAAAGAAAAATGGAAATTCATTTATTTTCGAATAAAAAGAAAAAAAGTGTTAGTCAAGAAAATTTTCCAGAAATTATAAATTTAAATAAATCAAATTCAATTAAAAAAATTAATTTATATCCAATTAAAAGATCTGATGTCCCTTTTATTAAATATAAACTTTTTAATAATAATGAAAAAATAATGAAAATGAAAAAAGATAATAAAATATTTTTTATTAATGGAAGAAATCGCTCTTTAATTAATCATTTAAATAAAAATTATTATTTTACTAACAATAATAATGAATTATTAAGTCAAAATAATAGTATTCGAACAGTTAAAAATAATTCTTTAAAAATAAATAATTTTTTACATGTTTCAAAAAATAGTCTTAGTCCTTGTTTAATGACTAAAATAAAAAAAAAAATTTTAAAAAAAAATTGAAAATTTTTTTAGATTTGATATATTTTTGTAATAATTAGCTTTTTTATAGACTAATTTGTTATAATTATTTAATTGTTTTTAATATGTTATATTATAATTAAATTTTATTAAAGTGGTATTAATTTTTTTTTATGATTTTATAAATTAAAAAATGAATTCTGAAAACAATAAGAATAATGAAATATTTGAATATTTTTTAAAAACTATCCCTGAAAATTTAATTCAATTTGATAATTTTACTGTTCTTGAAGAGCTTTCTTCAAATCAAATAGATAAAAATTCAATGGATAATTTTTTCCAAAAAAGAAATAATAACATAAATAAAGAAGTTAAAACAATAAAAGAAATTTAATTCTAAGAAAAAAATATTGAACTTATCAATTTATCAAAAAAATAATAATTAAAATTAATTAATTTTTATAAAAATATATTTAAAAATTATTATTAAAATTATTATTAAAATTATTATTATATCTTATGTTATTATTATTCTTTTTAAAATTATCAATTTTATCCAAAATTGAATCGATAATATTAATATATTTAAGATAAGTATTATAAATATTCATTTGATTACTAATAAAATCTTTGCTCATTCTTAAAAAATTATATTTATGTTTACTGAGATTTTCATTATTATTATTATTTATAGCATCCATTTCATTAGAAAAATTAATAATGTCTTTATCAATATTATAAGCATTGGTTGAAATTAAATCAAATAAAATTTTATTTTCATTTTCATTCATTTTAAATTCAGGTTCTAATACTAAACTAATACAAAATTTAATTATATTAATTTGTTTATTAGAATAAATTTTGTTTCCTTCCCAAATATTTAAAATATTTTTAATTTCATTTTGAGTTCTTGTATCAATTGATCTAGAAATGAATTGTAATATATCAATAATTTCTTTAAAAATTTCTTCTGGCAATTTAATTGTAGTTTTTTTTAAATCATAATCATTTTTCCATCTATTAAAAATATCACTAATTAAATATAAAAAAGGTATTCTTTCTAAATAATCTTTTTTTAATTCTTCAGCAATCATTCTTATTATATTTTTTAATAATAATGGATTTTGATAAATATGATTTATTATTTCTAATGAAGTTCCTTCTATTTTAAATTGAGTTGTATCTAATAATTTGATTTTTTCTCTTAAAAGTTCTATTATATAATTTTGATTTTCAAATGGTTCTAATCCTCCAACAAAGTTATTATTTGTTTTTTTTGTTGATGTATTAATTTCATCTAATTCCATCTTCAAATTTTTTTTAAGCTTTTTCTTTTTTTAAATTTTTTATTTTTACTTTTCAAATTTAAAGGAAAAAATAAAAATTTTGTTGGGGACAAATATTTAAATTTATTCATTATTTTTTTCTGAGAATATTTAATTTAATAATAAAATTCAAATAAATAATTAAAAACAGAAAAATGGTAAGAAGAATAAATTGTTTTAATATTTTCTATTTTATAGTCACAGGATGATACAATAACTATAATAAATAATTTAATTGAAACAAAAGAAAAAGATTTAAATAACATTTTATCAGATTTACCAAATAAATTAAAAAATTTAATTGAATTAATAAATAGTAAAGATAAAAAAATTTTAGAATTATCATCATCAAATAATTTAATTGAAGATTTGAAAAAATTACAATTACAAAAAGATAATGAAATAAAAAAATTAAATGAGCAAAATTTATCAAAATCGAATGAAATAGAAAAATTAAAAAAAGAATTAAATGATAAAACTCCTATTGATATTAAAAAAAAAGAAGAAGAATTAGAAAATAAATATAAATTAGAATTTGAAAAATTAAAAAAGAAAAGTACTGATTTAGAGTTAAAATTATATAATTCAAATGATAAATCTTCAAAATTAGAAAAAGATAATAATAAAAAAGATTCAATTATAAAAGAATTAAGAGAAGAAATTGAAAATTTAAAAATTAACAATAATAATAAAATTGAAGAAGAAAAAGAAAATGATACAATTTCTAAAAATTTATATGATAAATTAAATAAAGAAAATAATAATTTAAATGAAGAAAATAAAAAATTATATGATGAATATAACAAAATGAAAGAAGAAATAAAAAAAAATAATGAAGATTATGAAAAAAAAAAGGTAGAAAATAACCAATTGAATGATAAATTTAATAAATTATTTGAAGATTATAAAAATTTAAATGAACAATTAAATATAATTCAAAATAATTTAGAAAAAGAAAAAAATTTATTAAAAGAAAATCATATAAAAGAACTAGAACAAGTAAAGAATAATAATTTGATAAAAATTGAAGAAATTAAAAAAGAACTTTATGAGGAATTTAAGAAAAAAGAAAAAGCATATTTAAAAGTAAATGAAGAAAATTCTAAATTAATAAATGATAAAGAATTTAAAATACAAGAACTTCAAGAAAAAATAAAAAATATTTTAGAAGAATTTTCTTTCACAAAAAATGCAAAAGTTGATTTAGAAAATATAATTTTAAAACAAGAAGAAAAAGTAAATCAATTAGGAAACAAAGTGAATCAAATAGAAGATATTTTGAAAAATAAAAATGAAGAAATTAAACAAAATGAAAACTATGCAATTCAATTAATGAATATTGTAAAAGATCAAAAAAATCAAATTGAAAACATGAAAAATTTAAATATGAATAAAGAAAATGATGTTTTAAAAAATTTAATGAATGATATTGAAAATTTAAAAAATACAATTGAATTAAGAGATAATACAATTCAAAATTTACAAAAAAATCATAAATTACTTCAAGAAAAATATTTAAAAGTTTCTTCTGAAAAAAGAAAAAAAGAACAAGATGATTTGTTAATTGAAGTTAAAGACATGAAAGTAAAAAAAATTGAAAGGGAAAAAGGAATGACTTCAAATAAAAGTAATAATAATATTAATAAAAATAATACTAACAATAATAATTATAATAATAATAATAATAAACAAAAAATTTATAAATTAAAACCAAAAGAGGAAAATAAAAATATTATTCCAAAAATTGAAATTAAACATAAACCAAGTTTTCCAAATATTTCAAATATTGAAAATAATATTATAGAGAATAATAATGAAAATAATTCTAATATACTTCCTTTAATAGGAATTTCTAATATCAATGAGAATAACAGTGAAAATATGAAAAATGAAAAAAAAGATTTATCAAAAATTAATTTAAATGTTTCTCAAGATGATGAAAAAATTTATGAATTAAATGACATGATGAAAAAAATAATAGATGAATTTTAATCAAATAAATAAAAAATTAAGTAATATTATATATTTATTTTTATTATTATATTTTAATATATTAAATCTACATACTTTTTTGAGTCAATTTTATTATTTACAAAATAATAAATTTTTAATTAATCAATTTCATTCATAATAATTTAATATAATAAAATAAATTTCCATGCTTTAGAGTTAAAAATCAAGATTAAATGATATTAAATTATATGAATAATTAATATCATTTTTATAACTACTAATTATAAATTCATTATCTAATTGTTGAAAATTATAATTAATTAATTTATTAAATTTCAAATTTTTTTCTTGATCAGTTTCACTATTTTCATTTTGTCTTTTTCTTTTTAAAAAATACAAATTTAAATTGTTTATTTTTTTTTTGTCCTTTTTTTCTAAATTTTTATTTTTTTTTTTTTCTTCTTTAATTTCAAAAATTTTTTTATGAATTATATTTTCTTTTTTATCTTCATCAATCTTAAAATTAAATTGACTAAAATTAGAATAAGTATTTCTTGAAAAATAACTAACAAAATGATTTTCAGCAATATCAATAACACTTATTTCATAGTTTTTTTGGTTAATTCTTTTTATAAAATCATAAAAAAATTCAGTTCTATTTTGTAAACCAAATTTATTTATAATATCTTGTTTATTTTTTGTCAAATAAAATTGAATATAAAAATCAGCATAATTAATGTCAAATAAACTTTTATCATTTTCATTTTTAAACATTTGTAAAAGTATATTAACAGTCTTTTCATTTTGATTATAAGCGCATTTATATTTTTTTGAAATTCTTTGACTTAAAAATTTTCCTAAAGTCATATTCATTAAATTTAAATTATTTTTAACGGTAACATCTTTAGTAATTGAATAAGAAATTTTTCTGAATTTATATCTTTGAATTGTAAATTTTGATTTAATAAAGTCATTAAAAAAATTTAGAATAAAATTATGAAAATGAGTTTTTATTTTTATTCTAATATTATCAGGTTTAAATTTATTATGTTCATTAATTTTATTCCCAATAATACATTGAAATTGATTTTTTTCTGATTTTTTTTTTCTTCCTCTTTTATTTTGATTATAGAAAAAAATTGTTTCATTAGATTTATTTGATAAATAAATTGAATTTTCTTCATTTTCTGTTAAATTGGTTTCATTTTCTCTATATTCTTCTTTGTAAATATTTTGATCTTCTTTTTCATTAAATTCCTTTTTAAATTTAAAAAAATCATCATTTAAAAATAAATTCATTTCTTCCTTTTCTTTTTCTCTTTCTTCATCTTCTCTAGGATATGATAAATAAGGATATTCTATCATATATTTATTTGTTATTTTATAATTTAAAAAATATTTTTTCTTTATATATTCATCATAAAAAATATATTTTTTTTCACTTTGTAATATAAGTGAAAGATTTTAGAAAAAATAGACTATTTCAATTCAAATTATTTTTTTATAATTATTTGATTATCCAATTTTAATATTGTTGATTTTATATATTATTTTTTTACTTTATTTTTTGTAGATGTTTATACTAAATTTAGATATTTTTATCTTAGAAATTTTTTTTTGCTTATTTTCATTTTTAATTTAGGCTTTTTAGTTACCTTTTTTTGGGTAAAGTATATATTAAATTATTAAAAGAGGGATTTAATATTTTTTTTAAATATTTATTTGAAATTACATCTTTTAATTTTTTTTTGAGTTTTTTTTGTTTTTTTTGATGTTTTTTTTAATGTTAGATTGATTTAATAATATTAGATTCTATTTAAAAAAGAAATAAATAGTTTAGTTTTTATCAGAAAACCTTGGATTTATTTTATATTTAAGAATAATAAATGAAAATATTACATTATTGTTAATTTCTTATTTGAAAAAATTTAAAAAAAATTTTTTTGAAATTAATTGAACATCCCTTTTTTTAATTTTCACCTTTATTTTCATATTATTTAAAAATTGGTTTTTTTATTTAAAAAATAGAGTTCATTTTATAATAATATTTAATTGTTGATTTAAACTTAAATTTATTTTTATGAAATAAAACAACATTAAAATTAAAAAATAAAAAGAAAGAAATATTTATTTTGAATAAATAGTCTTTAAATCTATTTTTCAAGGGAAAAATAAAATGAAAGTTAAATATAATTAATATATAAAAGTTTATAATTATAGTTTATTTAATTTAAATTAATTCCATACCATAATTTTAAAAAACAAAATAAAATAGATAAAAAAAATTAAAATAAAAAATTATTTCATTTCCAAAATTTAATTTTTTTAACAGTCCCACAAGAAACCAAAGAACAATCATTTAATTAAATAATAATAATTAAAGTATCATCATATGCAAATTCAACTTTTTCAATATTTTTTTTTATCATTAAATAAAATTTATAAATATAATCAATTAAAAGATTACTTCTTCCACCCATAATAATAGAGTTATATTTACATAAAAAAATACAATAAATCCATTTTAATCCATTTATTCTTAAAACAATATTATAATTTTGAATATTTATTAAATAAAAAACCTCCTAAATCCTTCCTTCCTAAAATTAATTTATTTTTTTCAAATAAACACATATTATTAATTGTACATGTTGTTTTTATATTATGAAAAATATATTTAACTTTGTAATTAATTAAATCAAATATTTTTAAGTTCTCTTCAAATTGAATTGAGATTATTATTTCTTTTTTTTTAATTTTTAAAATATTTAAATAGGAATTATTTTCTTGAAAAAACACTGAAGTTTCATTAAAAAATAAATTATTATTTTTATTTAAAGTCCATATTTTAAAAGTATTATCAGATGATAAGGAGTGATTTATTTTTATTGCTTTTAAAATATAATAATTATATTGCATTTGAAATGGCTCGTTTTGTTCGTTCAAATTTAAAAGAATTAAAAAGAGAAAGAGTAGGAGATTATTTATGTAAAGGAGATGAATTAAATATAAATATAGTTAAATTTTTTATTAATAGTTTTGATTTTAAAAAATTATATATTTTAGATGCTTTAAGATTATTATTTATAGAATTACCTCTTGCAGGAGAAGCACAAGTTATTGATAGAATTGTTCAAATTTTTGGAGAAAAATATATTAAAGATAATCCTTCTTATTTAAAAAATGCTGATATTGCATATTATATTTCTTTTTCTATTATTATGTTAAATACTGATTTACATAGAGAAGAAGTTGATAAAAAAATGACTTGTAAAGAATTTATTAATCAAATTTATTTAAGTTGTTCTAAAGAAGATATATCTGAAAATTTCATTATTGATTTATATAATAAAGTTTATAATAATCCTTTAATTATTCCAGGGACTAAAATTTCAGGAAATAAAAATAAATTAGATTTAATTAAACAAGAAAAAGAAAATATTATGAGAAGTACAGTAAATAAATTGGAAAGTATATCAACAATAACAAATAATTATATTAAAAATGTAGATAATGATAATATAAAACATTTAATAAATTATTGTTGGAGTAATTTTTTATCAATTTTTTCTCAATTATTAGCTGATGATGATGGAGATAAAATAACAACAATTTGTTTAGATAATATATCAACAATGGCAAAAACTTTAGGAATTTTACATTTAGATAATTTTTGTGAAGCTTATATAAATACTATTACAAATATGACAAATATGAATGAAGGAAGAGAAATTGGACAAAAAAATATTAAAAGTTTAAGATGTTTAATTAATTTTATTAATAATAATGGAATGTATATTCATGTTGGTTGGAATAATATTTTAAGTATTTTAAGTAAAATTGAATATTATCAAAATAGTGAAAATAATATTATTATTGAAGATATTAAAAGAAAAAGTAAAATGAAAAATTTTGAAAAAGAAATAATAAATTTAACACTTCAAAATAAAGAAATAATTAATAAAAATATATCAGATACTATTTATGACAATATTTTTAGTAGATCTTATTTATTTGATGAAGAAACAATAATAAATTTTGTAAAAAGTTTATGTGAAGTTTCAAATGAAGAATTAAATAATTATTATAAACCAAGAGAATATTCTTTAAGAAAATTAGTAGAAGTTGCAGAATATAATATTTCAAGAATTCAAGTTCAATGGGTAAAAATATGGAAATTAATAGGTGAACATTTTATTTATGTTATAAGTCATTTTAAACATGAAATTATTTGGAGAAATACTTTAGATAGTTTAAGACAAATTATTTGTAAATTAATTCAAAAACAAGAATTATCTGTTTTTAATTTTCAAATGGATTTTTTTAAACCTTTTCATATAATTTTTTCTCAAACTGAAAATGAACCAAATAGAAGTGAAATGATATTATATTATTTACATTATATTGTTGGAACTTATTCTAAAAATATTCATTCGGGTTGGATAATAATATTTAAAATATTAAAAGATGGATTAAAAAGAAAAGATTATAAAATAAATGAAGATATTAAAAATATGTTACAAAAAGTTTATGATGATTTTTCTATATTTAATAATTCTAATCCAGATATTTTTACAGGTTATATTGAATGTTTATGTTATATGTATTTAGATAAAAATATGAAACAATATGCTTTTGAAACTATATTAAATTTATTTTCTAAAATTATTGAAAAATTAGATAATGATAATTTGAAAAAAGAAGATGAAAAAAATAAAAATATTATTAGACAAATTAATATTAAAAAATTTGAATTTTTAAAAATTTTCTTTTATGGCTTTGATGATTTAATTACTATCGATGTAATTGAATATTGTAATCTTCTTTTTGAAATTATTTCTCATAATAGAGATATTATTGTTTCAGAAGATATTAATTCTTTCATTTATATTTATTATTGTTTTTTTAAAGTTCATTTATGCATTTTATTATTTAATTATTTTGAGATTAAACTTGATGCTTTTGAAAATGAAGAATTTAAAGAAATTTATAAGAATTATAATAATGGAGATACTATTAATGATAAATATCAAAATATTCAAATATATATTGAAAATTCTTTAGAAAATGAAATTAATGAATTAGAAAAAAATGATGATAAATATCAATTATTAATTGGAAAAGATAAAGAAATTGATCAAGATAATAAAAATAAATTAATTAAATTTATCAAAGATATAAAAGAGAGTTATGATAAAGAAACAGATGTTAGTTTAATCAGTAAAAAAATTCAAATTTTAAATTCTTTTGATGAAAAAAATTTTGAAATGGGAGTTGAATTTTTTTTAGAAAAATTCATTGATTTAATTAATAAAAATGAAGAAAAATTTATTAATTATAATTATTTCTTTGAAGATTTATTACTTACAATATTAGATTTAAGCTTATATAATAAAAAAAGTTCAATGATTTTAAGAATTCTTGGGAAAAAAATTATTTCTTATGGTCATCAATTATCTAAAATTACAATTGAGAAAATATCTTCAAAAAATTTATTTACTTTAAATATTCTGTCAAATATATCTTTAAAAATCAAAGAAGAAAAATTTAAAGAAATAATTTATTTTGCTTCATTTTATATTTCTTTCTTAAGTTCTTTTATTGAATTTTGTTCTTCAAATAATTTAAATGAAATATATAAACTTATTTCAAAAATTTTTGCAAAAATACTCCAATATTATATTGATAATAATATTGAAGAAAATCAATTTTTAATTTCTAATGATATTATTGAAATGTTGATAGATTTAGAAAAAATGGAAATAAATATTTTAGATAAATATAATAATTTAGAAGAAATATTTGATTTTTCTTCAATTTTAATTTTGGATTATTTAGCAAAAATTTTTGTAAAATATAAACTTTTTAAAGAAGAAAATTCAAAAATAATAAATGTTATTAAAAATCAAATTGATAATATAATTCCTAAATTTTTAAAAATCTTAAATGAAGAACATTTAGAATCGGTATTTAATAATTTAATGGATTTTATGGAATCTTCTAATTTAAACTTAAGAGAATCTTCAAAAAATTTATTAAAAAAATTTATAAATTTAAAATTATTTATTTTTGAAAAATATAATGAATATAAAGTGAAAAAAAATGAAGAAGAAAAAAAAAAGAATGATGAAGAAAAAAAGAATAATGAAGAAGAAACAAAAGAAATTGAAAATAAATAAATTACCTATTTTATTAGTTTATATTAATATTTTAAAAAGAAATATTTAACAATTGTTTTATATTTCAAAAATTCATTAAAACAAATAAATTATATATAATATCAAAAATCTTTTTGTAAATAAGTATAAATAATTAAAGAAAATATTATTAATAATTTTGTAACTTTAAAATTTTTGCATCATTAGTTTCAATAGCTTCATATTGACTTTCAAAATTTTTTTCAGGTTTTGAATTTTTATCTAAATAATTTTCTTTAAAAGCAATAATAGTTTCTCCTTCTTTTTTAATAATACCTTCATAAACAATAAATTCATCAATTAATATTTTTATTTCTTTAGTTGCAATATCTTTATTTTTTTCATAATTCTCAATTTTGATACAATAAATAATTTCCAATTCATCAAAAATAATAATAAGTTTATTTATAATATTGTTATTTAATTTTTTATGAATATTATAATAATTACCTATAATATTTTCATTAGGATTAATTAATATTTTATCAGGAAAAAAAAAAGTTTTTCCTTTTAAAAAGATGTTTTCTTTTTTATCATTTATAATTTTAATTGAATTTAATCCTATATATTCATTATTTCCATATGTTGATAATAAATATATCTTAATTATAAAACCAGAAGGACAAAAAGGAGAATAATATAAATAATTTAATATTGTTTTTTCATTAAATATATTCTTATCATTTATTTCTTTTGGTATAATTTTGTTTTCAAAAGGATAAATTATATTTTGACCATTATCTATTCCATTTTCACCTGAAGATTTAATTAAAAATATTTTATTGTATGAATTAGATAATTTATTATTTCTATAAAATGATATTTTTAATTCCTTTGTACATATATCTAAAAAATAAGGACAATTATAATTATAAAATGTTATCTGTTTTATTTTTATAATTTTTGTAAAAGTAATTTCAACAAAAGCATTTTTTAAATAAGTTATAAACATATATTTTTCATTATTTACTTCTTTTTTTGGGTTTATTAAATTAATAATTACTTTTTTATCTAAAATAAAATTTTCTCCTTTTGAATTTCCAATATTTGAATTTATACTTTTTATATATTTATTTAAAGGTATTATTTTATTATTATTATCTATTAATTCAAACCCAGTTAAACCAATGAATTTTTTATTCCCATAATTTTTTAAAAAAGATATTTTTAATTTATTACATAATTCATAATTAACATTTTCTATTTTTGTAAAAAAATTTCTTTTGGTTTTTTGAGTAAAATTATTAATTAATTCATTATTTGTTTTTTTTATTAAAACTTCATTTGATTTAGACTCTTGAATAATATGAGGAATATTATTATTTAAATTTTTTTTATTATGAAATTTATTTTGTTCAATTTCAATTTTATAAGTTTTATTTGATAATTGATTTATTTTTGGTATAATACCTTTCCAAATATTATATTTTCCATCTTGAATAATAGAAATATTTTTTATTCCTGAATCATTAAATCCATTAAAAATTTCGATTGTTTTTAAAATAAAATTTTTTAAAAAATAAATTTTTATTTTTTTAATTTCACTTTTTGAATATTTACTATTCCAAGGATTATTCATGTCAATTTTTCCTTTTTCAATAGGAATAATCTTATTTTCATTATTAATTAAATTTATAGAATTAATACTAATTTTATTCATATTTCCCCAATTAGAAGAAATATTAAAAGTTAAATTCGTACAAAATTGTAAAATTTCTTCGTTTAATATATTATTTAAAGTTTCTCTTTTACTTCTAAATATCATATTACTTTTTGGTCTTTTATTTTTATTTGTATTATTTTCTCTTTTTGTTTTTTCTAAATTTGTATTTTTGTAAAATAAAGCACTTTTATTTCTATTATTTTTAGATATTAATCTTTTTGAATCAGAACTAAAATTTAAATTTAATTTATCTTGATTTAATTTTTTTATATTTTTATTATTATTTTTTGGTAAAGAATTAAAATGAACATTTATATTTTTTTTACCAAGTGAATTAAAAAGTCTTTTATTTATCATTTGGTTTTTTATTTTTTGATTTTTTAAAATCTCTTTTATTATTAATTTTTCTTCTTCTTTTTTTTCATTTCCAGATGTTAAACAAGGTGAGTCATAATTTTTATTATTTTTATTTAAAATATCTAAATTTGAAATTTCATTCATTAATGAATTTTTATTTATTGGTTTTATATTTATTATTCCTAATTCTTTTCTTTGAATTATACTATTTGATTTATTAGTATTTAATTCTCTTTTAATTTTTTTTTAAAATTATATTTTTTAAAGATTTAAATTTTTTTAATTAAATAGACTATAAATAGTCTATATTTCATTTGATAATTATCTTTATATTTACAGTATTTACTCTACACATATGAGATTAATTAAAAGAAGACATTGACTTCTTTAATTATTTAGAAAAAATTAAAAGAATATTTCTTTAATTATGAAATGAAAAAAAAATTTTATGATAAAAATTGTTTTTGAAGGATATATTTGAAATAATATTTATTTTTATTTATATATATACAAATATTTTGAAACGTATTTTGTAAAAATGATAAATTATTGGAAACGCAAAATTAATAACTTTTAAGATTTCTTAAATATTATAATTTATTTACAAAAAATATTAATCTAATTTAATAATAGGTACTTTTATTTTGCTTATTGAATAAATTATTGTGGTTATTAGAAATATAATCAATAGCAGCATTTAAATAAATTTTATTTTGTTTAAAACAACTTTTATTAGAATTAATTTTAGAATTTTCATTAAAATTACCAATATAAGGTTTATTAATATAACTTTCTTCATGGCTATTATTACTATTAAAATATTTATTATCTTCTTTAGTAATTTTTTCAACTTTCTTTTTATAATAATCAGAATAATTATCAATTCTTCTTTGTTTTTTCATTTTATTTTTAATTTTACAACTATTATTATTATTATTACAATTCTTAAAAACATTATCTAAAGTTACACAAGAGCCTATTTTTTTATTATCTCTTTGTGAATTTTTAAAATCACTTTTATTTATTTTAAAAAAAATATCATTTTTTCTATTTGGAACAGGAATTTTAGATATTATTTTATTTGATAAAGCTGTATTATTAATTCTTATTTTATTATTATTCTTTGAATTATTTTTTTGTAAAATTTTATTTGGAAAATTAAAATCTTCATATCTTTTATTTTGAAATGGTTCTTTTTTTATTATAGAATTTGATGATTTACTTCTTTTTGAGAATTGAAATTTATTATTAAATTCATTAAACTTTAAATTTAATAAATTATCATTAATTTTATCATTAATTTGTTTTTTAGGAAATTTTTCAATTGTTTCTTCAAAATAATTTATTTTCTTTTCTTCAATATTGTTTTCATCTTTACTAATTTTATCATTATTTTCTTTTTTAATTATTTCTTTAATATTATTATCATTTTCTTCTTTTTCTTTACAATTATATAATGATAAATTAATTTCTTTTGTTTCATTTTGCATTTTAAATTTATCTTGATCATATTCTTCTAATTCAGTATCTTCAATTTCATTTTTTTGAGTTGAAGAAATTAAAGATTTTGATTGTTGATTTATTATTGATTCTATTATAGAACTTTTTTCTTGTTCTTCTGTATTTGTCATTGAATTTAAACTTATTTTTATTTTAAAATCTTCTTTTGTATTTGTACTTATAAAACTTGGATTTTGATAATTTTCTAATTCTTTTTGTATATCTAAATTATTTTCAATATTAAAATCAGTTTCATTTGTATTATTATTTATATTATTTTTTTCACTTTTTTTTTCTTCATTATTTTGTATTTTAAAATCTGTTTCTCTAAGATAATTGGAATTTATTTTTGATTCATTATCAAAATTAACAATATCAAATTCAGAAGAATTAATTAAATTTATTTCATTATTATTATTATTATTTTCAATTATTTGATTCATTTTAATATCCTTATTTAATTCTATTAAATTCATATTTTTCATATTATAAATGATATTTAATTCTTTCTCTTTTTTTTTACAATTAGTAAAAGTATTATTTTTATAATTTGAAGAAACATTCATACTACTTAAATTAGAAAAAATATCTCTTTGATTATTTTGATTATTATTTAAAATTGCATTATTCTCAGATTTATTTCTTTGTAAATGTTTAAAAGGATAAACTTGAGGAAGTTCTTCTTCTTCAAAATTATAAACAATTGAAGTTTGAACTCCATCATCACTCTTTTCAATTATTTTTTGATTTAATTTATTTTTTATTTCTAAACTTTGAACTTTTTCATTTTTTATTTTTTCTACTATTAATTTCCTTTTATTTATAATATTAACTAAATCTTGATAATTTAAACCATTAATACTTCTTGAAGATTTTATCCTTTGTTTATCTTTTTTTTTATCAAAAATTGAAATATTAAAACTATTATTTTCTTCAATACAATTAGTGTTAAAAGTAAAACTTTTTGAATCATCACTTGTAAAATAATTTGTATTATTTGAATTTAAATTATTGAAATTTCTATTAAATATTTTTTTGAAATTTTTTTTATATTTATCTTTATTATTAGTTCCCTCAAAATTTCTAGAACTCATAATATAAGAATCATCATTTTCTTTCAATTCAAATTGATGAAATCTTGAATTATTACTCATAATACTTTTATTCATATTATATATTAGATTAAAATTATTTAAATTTGGTTCTTTCAATTTTAAAGGAATATTACTACTCGTTCTAAAATTTTGATTACTATTTGAATTTGCCATTGAAATTTTATTAGAATAAATATATGAAGGAGAATATGAAAAATTATTCATTTTTTTAAACAAATTTTATATTTAATTATTAAAATAATACATTAAAATAAATATTACCTTTTGAATATATTATTGAAAAAATAAATGAAATCAAAATTAAAAATTTAATTTAAATCTTGATTTCATTATCAGGAAATTATAATATTTATATAATAAAAGTTAAGATTAGATTTTAATATTTACTTAACATTTTTATAATTGTTAAATCTTTTTAACTTTACAAAGGATCCTTTATTTCATCAAAATTCTTTAAGATTTATAATTTTTAAATAAAAGCAATTATTTAATAAAAGAGGAATAAAAGATTTTATTTTTAAAGAAAAGATTTAATTTACAATTAATTGCTTTTCAAGATTAAAATCAAATTATGTAATATTAATCTAATTCTTTTTTTATTATTAAATATATTATTTGAGATTAAATTTATTGACTTTAAAACAAAGTTTTATAAAAAAATAATTATATTATTTATATTATATTGGAATTATTAATTATATGATAATATATTTACCTTTAAAGATTTTATTTTCTTTAATTTTTGTAGATAAAAATATTTCATAAAAATCTAAAACTTCTTAACCAAATAAAAAATAATATTTTTTAAAAATTAAAATAAATAATTAAATAAAAAAAAATTTACAGAAAAAATATTTTATTTTTGGTATTCAAATAAATAATCTAATAAAAATTTTGAAATAAAAAGCCTTGAATGCTTTGAAAAATTAAATAATTTTAATAATGAAATTTTTGAATTTTTAGGCTTTACTCCATCATTTCTTTTTTTCCATTCAATTTCAAAAATTGTTTTTTCAATATTTTCATTAAATTCTACTTGAACAATTTTTAAAGGATTATCACAACTTAATTTTCCTAATATATTACTATTTTTATTATTTTCAAGATTTTTCCCTAAATCTAGACTCTTTTTAATTGTTTTTTTCTTATGTTTCAATTTTTTCTTTTTTTTATTTTCAAATTTTTCAAATAATTCATCACAATTAATGAAATTTTTTTTTGGTTCCAAAGTTGGAATTGAACCATCTTTCCATTCAACTTTATAATAAATTTTTCCTTTTACTTTTTTTTTTTTTAAAATCTTGGTAAATTCATAGATATCATTGTTTATATTTTCTTCCATTTCCATTATTTTTTTTTAATTATTTTGTAAGATAAATTTTAAAATTTCATTTTTTAAATTCAAATAATAAATTATTTATTTTCCTATTTATTTTTTATTATATAATTTAGTATTAAAAAAATAAAATAAAATTTAACTTTTATTTTGAACTTGGATAATTTTGAATTTTAAAGATAAATGATATTCTTTTGGATTTGTTTTTTTTATAATTTTGTTTTCTCTTTTAGGTACATAATTGAAAATAACATTTATATATTTAATCAATTTTTTAAATTCACAAATTTTTAAAAAACAAGATTTACAAATAGTTCTAGAATTTTTTTCTTGATTTAAGTTTTTTTCTGAATTTATCAGAGTAAATAATTTTTTTTTTAAATTAAAAATTTCTTTGAATCCGAATTGTTTTTTAAATAAATATTTTTTTTCAAATAAAAGATAAAAAAAAAATTGATAACATTGTAATATATTTTCCCATCTAATATAATCCTTTGATTCTCCATTTTTATAATAACATATATTACATTCATGTGCAATAAATTCATTTATTGTATAAAAATTTATACATTTATTAAATATATTTTTACATTCTTTTGCTAATTCAATAAAATCTTTTCTTCTTTTTGAAATTTTTCTTATTGTTGTTTTTTTATTTAATAATATATTTTTTTTTTTTATAGGATTTTGAATTTTTAAAAATATTGTTTTTTTTTTGATTAAATTTCCTTTTTTTCCTTTTTTTTGATTAATCTTTTTTAATTTTTCTTTAATAATACTGTTATTTTCGGGAATTTGAATAGATAGTATTGTATCTATTAAATTTAATATTCTTCCCCTGTTTACACTTTGTATAATTGATGATAAATTATTCTCATCTTTTTTTTGAATTACTGTTTCAAATGGTGTATAACTTACATCATTATTTTCTCTTCTTGTTTCTTCTTCATCTAAAAATTGAAAAAATGATGATTCATCTAAATTATGATATTTAGATTCATCTTCTTTTTTTTTTACATTATTTTTGTTGTTTTCTAATAAAGTTACATTAAATATTTCTCTTAATGATTCCTAAAAATTATATTTATTTTACTTTTATTTTTGTTATATCTATTGATTTTTGAGGATACATTTATAAAATAAATTTATTAATTATTTTTTAATGAAAATAAAAAATAATTAATTAATTAAATCAATTATTAAAAAACTAGATTAAAAATAAAAAAAAGACATCAAAACAAAATATTGGGGAAGAATATTAAATTTAATAGATACAATACTATCTATTCAAATTCCCGAAAATAAC
>JAJJKW010001634.1:0-51276 GCA_023805745.1 Isotricha sp. YL-2021b | reverse complement strand
TATTAATATTAAAAAATGAATCAAAAGAAAAACTTTTTAAAGGAATTGAATTATTAATTGTGAAAAAGAAGAAATTGAAAAAAAGTATAAAAATTTTTGAAGAGAAAATGTATAAAAAATAAATTTTAATGTAATAGAAGAAGTTAATGAAGAATAATGAAAAAATTATTAATTTAAAAAAATAATATTAATTAAAAATTCCTAATTCTTGAATTATTAATTTTTTTTTGGATATCTTTAAATTTGAATAATTTTGAAAAAATAATTTTTATAATATAAGAATATTTTATAGTTCACTTCCCTTTCAATTTTACTATAAAGAAATAGTGTAAATTGTTTTGAAGGAATGTTATTTTATCTGGATAAATAAATAAATTTTTAAAATTAAAAATCTTCAATTTGAAAAATATAGTTACAATTTGAAAAAACTCAAAAATTTTTTCTTACTTTCTTTCAAGAGTAAAAATAGATTTTCCATTCTATAAATTAATGAAAAAAAATCTTTAATTAATTAAATTATTTGAATAATATAAAAAATTATATAATTTTAAAGAAATGGAACTACCAATAAATGAGGAATTATTAATTGATAGTTATAATGAAAAAAACAATATATCTAAATCTGAAAGAAATCATCAAGAAAAAAGATTTTATTCAAATGATTTTTTTCCTTCTGAATATAAATTTACAACAATAAGAGAAATAAAAAATAAAAAGAAACATAATTTAAGAGTTGTCTTCGATAATATAAATAATACTTCAAGAAACTATAAATCAAGTTTTTTAAATTTATCAACTTATAATCCATCAACAAATATTACATCATATATTCAATTAAATAGAAGTAATAATTCAAGTAATATTATAAATTTAAATGAATCAAAAACCATTTCAACATCACCTTCAAAATTACAAAAATTACCTAAAATTTTAGATATAACTGGGAAAAAATTTTTAAAAAAACAAAATTATGGAAAATTACTATTATTTAATGATAATATAAGAGAAGAAAGGTATCAAAAATATTTTAACCATATTTTATCAGATGAATATTATTTTTATAATGAAAAAAAAGGAATAAAAAAACATCAATATGATGTAACAATGTATGGAAGAAATATTGCTGAAAATTATTTTAATAGTTATTATGATTCTTTTTGTCAATATTATAGAAAAATAGAAAATACAACTGAATTAGAAAAAAATGAAAATGAAAAACTCAAATTAAAAGAAAATATATTAAAAACTGAAATAAATAGATTGGAACAAAAAAAATTAAAATTATTAGACAATTTTTTAATAAATTTCTCAATGAAAAAATTTTTACTTCATGTTCGAAATAAAACTTTAGATTCAAATAAATTTTCAATTGAAGATTTAAGACAATATTTAAGAGATGAAGAAAGGAAAAATTTAATTTTAAATGATTATCAAGAACAAAGAATGAGAAAAAATACAGTTAGGAAAACAGGAAAAAGGATAAGTAATGCAAAAAAATTTTTAAAATTTTCTTCAATAAAATCAAATAGAAATTCTTTTTTTTCTCAAGATGGAATATTTAAAAAAAAAATTGTCCCTTCTAAAAGTATTGTAAAAGCACCAACTATAAAATTAGATAATCAACTTATTTATTTTCCTATTGAAAATAAACCAATTTTTAAAAATGTTGAAGAATTTGAAAATATTTTTAATATCTTAAATGATGAACTTGCTTTATTTTTAACTAAATATAATGAAATAAAAAAATCAATGACACCTTTATTAATTGAAAAAAAACAAATTGAAAAAGAAATTAAAATGGAAAAAGAAGAAGAAAAAAAATTAATAGGTGAAGAATTAAAACAAATTCAAAGAAAAATAAAAATATTAAAAGAAAGAAATGAAGATTTAATAAATCAAAAAAAAAACATAATTAAAGAATGTGAAATTAGTTATCAGGAAATTCATTTAGATAAAACTATAAATGAAAAAGTATTTCAAATTTTTACATATATAAATAAAAATTATAAAATATTTGATATTAGTAAAAAATTAGAAGAAAAAAATAATAATCCTTGTTTGGTTAGATTAGAAGTTATCGAAAGAGTTATTAATGTTTTGTCAATTGAAAAGATAATTTTAAGAACTAATTATCCAGATAAATATCGAAATTTATTCATAGAATTAAATTTGAAAGAAAAATTAGAAAATATTGCAAAAAGGAAAAAATTAGAATTTGAAAAAAGAATCCAATTAATTAAAAAGATTATTGATAATAGAAATAAAGTTTATATTATTCCTACTCATAAAGTTTTCGATAAATATGATTTGTCAAAATTAAAAAAAATTGAAAATAAAAAACAATAATTTAAAATTGAAAATTAATTATAATGAAAGGTATATATAATGGAAAATTTAAAATAAATATTTTATAAAATTATTTAAAATATATTTCTTTAATTTATTTTGATATTAAAAAATTTAAAAAATAACTAAAACAATGTATGAAAATTATTATAATATCTCTTCAAGAGAAAACAAAAATAATTCAAATAAAGGAGAGATATCAAATAAAACAATAAATCTTAATCCATCTCATCAATTATTAAATAAAATTAATTCAGTTTCCAAAAATAATAGAATAAAAAATAGTGATTTCTTTGGGGCTAACTATGATAAAAAAGTTTTTAATGTTGATTCAAAAAAGAAATATACAAATCCAATAAGTTTTTTCAATGATTTTTCAAAAGAAAATAATTTAAAAAAAACAATTGGTCCATATATAAATGATTCAAAAAAAATATATTCAAGTCAAATTTATTCTTCAAAAAATATAAATAATAAAGATAATTTGAATAATGGAAATGAGAAAAATTATTATTCAAATATAAGAAATAATAGTTATGATAAGAATAATGAATCAAAAAATAATGATAATCATAATTTTAATGAACAAACAAATCAAATAACAACATCAAAATTAGGATTACAAAATTTAGGAAATACATGTTATATGAATACAACACTTCAAATATTAATTCATACTCCAAATTTTATAAATCGTTTTTTTCAAAATAGAGATAAAATAGAAAGAAGAACTCCAATTTCAAAACAATTTTATGAATTAATTTTAGGATTTATAAAAAGTTCTTCTGCAATTTCTCCAACAAATTTTAAAAATGTTTTTTCCAAAAGACATTGTCAATTTGCAGGGAATGAAGAATATGATACTCAAGAATTTTGTCGAATTTTATTAGAAGATTTAAATTCTGAATTAAACATAATTAAAGGAAAAGTTCCTTATAAAGAATTAAAAACAAAAAATAAAAAAAAAAAAGAATGTGATGATGAATATAATGAATTTTTTAAATCAAGAGAAAATTCTATTATTATTGATACTTTTTATGGTCAAATTATTAATATTTTTACTTGTTCTAAATGTAACTTTCAAACTTTTTCTTTTGAAAAAGTTTTAGATTTACCTTTATTAATTCCAAGAAATTCAAATAATAAAATTAAATTAATTGATTTAATTAATTCATATTTCGAAGGAGAGGAAGTTGAATTTGATACTAAATGTGAAAATTGTCATAAAAAAACAAATCATCAAAAAGAAATTTTTTTTTCTCGTCCTCCAGAAATTTTAATATTATCATTACAAAGATTAAATAATAGAACAAAAAGAAAAAATAATATTCCAATAGAATTTAAAGAACATATAAATTTAAGAGATTTAATAGATAAAGATTGTGGAGTTGAAACAGGATCTTCTTATGTTTTATATGGAATTGCAAATCATATTGGAAATATTGATTTTGGACATTATTTTTCATATATTAAAATTGGTAGTAATTGGTTTGAATTTAATGATTATATTGTTAAAAAAATTGGAAAGATTGAAACTGTTTCTTCTAGTGCTTATGTTCTTTTTTATATAAGAAATGATGCTTAAAAAGAGTTATAATATTGTTATAAAATGTATTTTTGTTGTTTTTTAAAATATTTATTTTGTTTTTTTTATTTTTTCCAAATAATTAATTCTTTTTTCTGAAATGAAGTAAAATTTTTCAGAAAATTCAAAATTTTTTTGAAATTTTTTCTTTAAAAGATATTTTTTCATCAATGATTAATGTTAATATTGAAGAAGAATAGATATTATTGTTTTTAACAATAAAAAAAAAATATTATTTGGAAATATATATTTTAATAACATGTCTATTTTTTTGTAAATTGAATATAAATTTAAAATTTATTTTTTATTTTAAGTTATAAATAATTATTCAGATATATTAAAAAAAAAAGATATTTAATATACTTTATTTTTCGTGAATATTCTTTGTGATTTACTATTATGATTATATTGGTTTTGTGAAATATTTTTACTATTTTTTCTTAAAATAATAAATAAATCTTGTAATATCCCTGAATCCAAACTAATTTTTTTTTTCTTAATTCCATTTTTGTTTTTAAAAACATTAGATGGAATAAAATCTTTATTATTACTTGTATTAAGTTCATTTTTATTTTCTTTATTGGTATTATTCATTAAATAAATTTTTTTTGAAGATGAATTAAACTTGATATTATTATTGTTAAAGATATAATTTTTATTTATAAAATCATTACTATTTGTAATACTTAATTTATTTTTAAATCTTAACCTTCTATTATTTAAATTATTGGCATTATCACTATAAAAAATTTTAAATGAATTTAATTTACTAGATCTAGATTTATGCAAAATATTTTCCTTATTATTTTTTTCTTTATTATTATTATTAGAATTTGAAAAATTACTATCAAAAAATCTCATACTTAAAGGCATTAAATTATTTTTTAATTTTGTATTATATCCACTAATAACTTTACTAACAATATCAAATTTAATTTTATTTCCAGACACTATTTTTTTAATATATTCTCTAACATCAGGAACATAACTTAAAAATTCTAATATAGGAATAATTTTCAATAACTCAGTATCATTTTTATCATCAAACCAACTTTGAATAGGAAAACCATTATATTGATTTAAAGAATAAACAATAGGAGAATTATCAACAATAATAATATCTTTCATATCTCTTCCTAATAAAGATAAATCTTTAACAAAAGTAGTATTAATTAAAGTACAATGTTCTCTAAATAATCTAAAAGGACAATGTCCTTTTTTATCAATTATATTTAATAATGGATTTGCATATTTTGAAATTGATGCAGTAAAAATAACTAATTCATATCTTTTTGACATTGCTTCTAAAAATTCTTTTACATAAGGACGAACTAAAACATGTATATCATGAATTTCATTTTCTAATTCAATTTGTATTATTAAATCTGAAGGATAATCAAAAGGAATAAATCCAGAATGTACTAAAGTTTCATCTAAATCTAAAACTAAAGTTTTTTTATTTGATGTTTTTGGAGGAAGTAAATACAAATTTTTTAATCTAGAATTATTTGGTGAAAAAGAATGATAATTCTTATTATTGTTATATGATGATGTTGTTTGATAATGATTTGATTGATTTTTATTTTTAATATTTGATATTATGGAATTTAAATTTATATTTTGGGAACTTTTTATATTTTTAAATTTATTTGTTGATTTTGCTCTTTTATGATTTATTTGAACTATTTCTTTTTGATTATTATTTTGAATGTTTTGTTTATTTGGAAATTGATTATTTGAATTTGGAGATGTTGAAATATTTGAAATTGGATAATTTGATGAGGATGATAATGATATTTTTCCTATTATTTTTGATTTTTCCATTTTTTTGTTGAATTTTTAAATTATTATTTTTTTAAATTTATTTTTTTTAAATCGAAATCAATTATTTTATAATAAGTAATTATTAATTATTTATTGTTTAAAAAAAAATTTTGAATCTTAAAGTTACTTTTCTAATCAAAAACATATTATTTACTTTAAAGCAAGTTAAAAAAATCTTAATTTAAAAATTTTTTTAATTCACAATTATTATTTTCTTTTTTAAAGAATAAATAATAATAAAAATTTAAAAAAAACAATGAATATATTAACAGTTCCAAATGAAATAAATAATTATCTTTTAATAAGAGGACTCTCAAGTACTTCATCAGATTTCCAAAAATCAAAAAAATCAGAAGAATCATTTAATCAAAAAACTCAAAAAGAATTTCAAGAAAAACAAATTGGAAATTATTTCTTAGAAAAAGAAATTGGAAGAGGAGGTTTTGCAAAAGTATATTTAGGAACACATATTTTAACAAATGAAAAAGTAGCAATAAAAATATTAAATAAAATTTTATTTAAAGATGATTTAATAAATATGAAAAGATTTCAAAAAGAAATTAAAATATTAAAATTAGTAAAACATTTTAATATTGCTAGATTATATGAAATAATAGAAACACCAGCAAAAACTTATTTAATAATGGAATATTGTCCAAATGGAGAATTATTTGATTATATTTTAGAACATAAATTTTTAGATGAAATAACTGCTTTAAACTTTTTTCAACAATATATTAATGCATTAATATATTTACATAGTTTAAGAATATGTCATAGAGATATTAAACCAGAAAATTTATTATTAGATAAATATAAAAAAATTAAATTAATTGATTTTGGAATTTCAACTTTATATTCAGAAAAACATTTATTAAATTCTCCTTGTGGAACAATAATTTATGCTCCTCCAGAAATGCATTTAAATAAAAAATATTCTGGAATTTTATGTGATGTTTGGAATTGTGGAATTGTTTTATATGCTATGGTTTGTGGTTATTTACCTTTTTGTGAAGATGATGAAGATACTAATATTAATAATATTATTAATGGTAATTTTGATATTCCAGAACATTTATCTCCTTATTTAAAAGATTTAATTAAACATTGTTTAGATGTTGATACAAAAAAAAGATTTGATTTTGAAAAAATTGTTATTCATCCTTGGTTTAATTTAAATAAATTTAAATTAATTAAAGGGATTAATGTATTTGAAAATATTATTCCCATTGATGATGCAATTATTAATAAATGTGAAAAAATTTATAATGGGAATAAAGATTTTATATATAGTAGCGTAAGAAGAAATTTATTTAATGAATATAGTGCTACTTATTATATTGTTCTTAATAAATTAGTTAATATTGGTTATGAAAGTATAAGTGATTTAAAATCAGAAAAATTTTTAAATTTCATTCATAATTTTAGTAATATTATTGATAGCAATAATGAATCAAAAGAAAATTATATTATTAATGGAAGTGTTAAAAAAAGATATAATGATCATACTAATATTATAATATCAAATAATAATATAGTAACAAGTTCAAATCGGACAATTACAAATTCAAACTTAAATACAAATGCTAATACAAATAGAATAATATATGACAAATCAAATAAAACAATTAATTCAACTTCTCCTTTTAAAAAAATAATAAATTTAAATAATAAATATTCAAAATTAGGAAATGTATTTATAAATGACACAAAAACTCCTACAAAACAACAAATAAATATTCCAAAAAATCATATTTACCAAAGATTAAGACATTATTCTCTTTCTTTAAATATAAAAGATGAAAATGATAAAAGTATATCACCATTTAAAATAACAACAAATAGAGTAAGTAATAATTCTGCAAGAAAAAAAAGAGGAAATTATAACCCAATAATTTATTATAATAAATATGCACGGAATTTTTCTACAATAAATTTAAATAATTCTTCAAATTTCATTGTTATGTCAAATTATGATAGAGCAATTGAAAATAAAAAATTAATAAAAAAATTAGACCATACTATTATAAGAGATAGAAATGCATCTGTTTTATTAAAAAATTTAAATTATACAACAAAAAAAGAAAATAAATATATGAATTTAAAAAACTTTCATAATCAAAATGACAAAGGAAAAAGAAATCAATTAAGTTTAAATTTAAGTTCTTTTCAATATTCAACAATTACTCATGAACATCATAGAACTGAATCATATTCTCCAAATGATAAAATTCCAATTCATAATAATTTAAATGAAGTTCGAATTAAAAAGCAAAAGAAAAAAATAATTGAAAATAATAAAAAAAATGAGAATAATAAAATTGTTTCAAAAGGAAATTTTCATCCAATTAAAATTAATACAATTAATAAAAATATTCCAAGTGAAAAATTATCTAATAATGCCTTTCATACAATAAGCAATAATTTAGATACTGTTCCAAATAATCAAAAAAATAAAAAAGTTTATGAAAAAAATATATCAAAAAATAAAAAAGAAAACTTTAATATTAACTTAAATAATAGTAATATAAATTCAAAAAATAATAAAAATATTTTTTCCGGTGTAATTGATTTAAGTTGTTTAATTGCAAAACCTTTAAATAAAATTATTGAATGTTTAATTGAAAAATTAACTTTGAATAAGATTTCTTTTTTAAAAATTAATATGTATAAATTTCACTGTTCTAAAAATGGAATTATTTTTGAAATTCAAATTAATCAAATGCCAAAAACTAATTTTGAAAATTTATATTATTTATCTTTTAAAAATAAAAGTGGGAATATAAGGTCAAAATTAGGAAGTTTAGCCAAAAATCTTATTTAAAATTTTCATAATTAGTTAATTATAAATAATAATTAATAATATAAATATTTATAAAAAGAATTCAATTTCAATTTTAGTAAAAATTCTTAATTATTTATTTTTTAATTTTAATTAAACAAATATATTTAATTTGATTTGGTTTTTTTTAATTTTATTTAAATGTTAATTTTGAATAAAAACTTATTGATTTTTTTATTTTTTTCAAAATGTTTCCCAATCTTAATTTTCCCATTTAAAAGACAAATAAATAGAAATAATTTAACACATTCTAATTTACTGAATAATTTATTTGAAAACATTCTAATAACAAATCTTACATTAGGAACACCAATTCAAATTATTCCAGTACAAATAAAATTAAGAAGATATCCTTTAAGTATAACTTGTAATGAAAAAAATATTATTAATTGTAATAATAATAATTCTTCTTCATATTCTTCTCTAATAGATGAAGATCAATATAATAATGAAGACTTTACTTTTGGAATTAAAAGTTTAGAAAATTTTATAATTAATAATACAAAATTAGAAAAAGTAAAATTTTTTATTGCAACTAAAACTATATATAAAATAAATGGAGTTTTAGGTTTAAATATTTTTGGTGGAAGTAAATATACTGAAGGTTCAAATTTAATTATTCAATTAAAAAAAAGAAATATTATAAATTCATATGAATTTTTTATTGATTATATAAATGATGATGATGGCAATTTAATCATTGGTGATTATCCTCATAATTATTATAATAATTCAAAATATAAAAGTGATAATTTTAAAATTATAAAAGCTTATTTCAAGCAAAATGATAATTTTCCTAAAATTTCACAAGATTTTCTTCAACAAAACTTTGATTTTTTATTAAATAATGTTATTTATGGAAAAAATAGTATTGAAGAATTAATTGTTGGAAGATTATCAATTGAATCTGGCTTAATTAGATCAAGTACTTTTTTTGGGAAAAAAATAAAAGAAATGTTTTTTGATAATTATTTAAAAAATGGAATTTGTGAAATTAATTATATTAAAACTAGATTTACACAATTTACTTCTTTTGTTTGTAATGAAAAAGCAGATATTAAAAAATTTGAAAATATAATGTTTAAATTAGATGATATGATTACTGAATTTATTTTAACTTATAAAGACTTGTTTTTGAGATTTGATGGAAAATTATACTTTCTTATTTATTATAAAGATGATTTTGGTGATTTTTGGGAATTTGGAAAACCTTTTATGAAAAAATATTTATTGTTTTTTAATCAAGATAAAAAGGTAATTGGGTATTATTCTAAAAATATGAATAATTTTTCAATTTTACCATGGATATTAGTTATAATTTGCTTGTTGATTATTATGTTTATGGGAAAGATTTTGTATAAATTAATTATTAGAAAAAAAAGATTTCAAGCAAAGGAGTTGGAAGAAAATTTTGTTAGGATATAATTAATTTATTTTTATTTATTTTTTTTTAAAATTATTTAAAAATATTTACTCAATATTTATAAATATATTAGTGGAATAAACTTTTATGAAAATCTAAAGAATAAATTTTCAATTATTTCATCAATTTTCATTTTTTTTATTGTATATAATAAATTGATAAATTATAGGTATCTCCAAATAAAAATCTAAATAATTTTTATTATTTTAAATTATTTTTTATTAAAATAAGAGATAAATTTAATTAATTGATTTATTGTTTCCTTCATTAATATAATAATAATAATCAATATTTTCTTCAAGTTCATTGGCTCTTTTTTTCCTAATTTTCATTTTTCTAATCAAATAATAGATAACATAACCCATAAATAAAATAATTAAAAAACATATTAAAACAATGAACCAAGGTAATAAAGATAAATTATAGCTTTTTGAATCTTTTTTTTCAAAATAATAACCTATTTTTTTATTATCTTGATTAAAAAACATTTTAAATTTTTTCAAAAATATTTCTCCTAATTCCCAAAATTCATCATTATCATTATCATTATAATAAATTAAAAAATAATATTTTCCTTGAAAATTCATAAAAACATCATCATAACTTAAAGTAAAAATATTTTCTTGTTCATTCATCGAAAAATTAATATCTTCAAATTTCTTAATATCAATTTTTTCATCACATACAAAACTAATCATTTTACTCTTATCAATAATAAACTCATTAATTGAACATAATTTTTTATCTAAATATTTTCTAAAAAATTCTTTTAAAATAAATTTCCCAAAAATCTTACTTGCTTTAATTAAACCATTTTCAATTGATAAACCTCCAATAAAATATTTATTAATAACAAGTTTATTTCCATAAGTTATATTTTCAAATCCAATATCAAAATATTGTCCATTTAATTTAGTAACTTCAACTTTTAAATTTTTTAAACTTCCTAAATGATATTTTTGAAAATTAAAAAAATGAGGTAATTCTCCAATAATTAAATTTCCTTCATTTGGATTAATATATTCAAAGAAGAAATCATTTATTAAAATTAATTTTTTATTTTTAAGATTTTTAATAAAATTTGAATAATTAGCATATTTATCATTAGAACTAATTCCTAAACCTAATACTCCAGAACTAATAAAATTTAAAGAAGAAGCAACATAAAAATCAAAATGATAAATTTCTATTTTTTCGGTTCCAATAATAAAATTATCATAGGCTAAATTTCCACTTATTAAATCTTCTCCAATAAAATATTCATCTTCTGGTTCATAATATTTAAATGATTTTGATAACATTTCATTAAAAAATGATATATTTAATTTTCTGCAATCATAACCAGAAATATAAAAAGGTGTTTTTCTCATTTTAATATTTATTTCTAATGTTATTTTGGGACTTCCTAATGTTATATTTGTTAAAATTATATTATTTTGTAATGTTGTCATTAAATTTTCAGGAGTTAATGTATTTTTTAATTTCTTTTTGAAAGGTATTGTAATGTGAGATTTTGTGAATTGTATAATAATTATAAAATATAATATTTTTAGCATTTTATTTTATACTTTTATTTTTAAAAACAATTTATAAAGCTTTTTTTTTAAAAATATCTATTATTTAATTTTTATCATTTTATTTTTTTATTTTAAAATATTATTTAAGAATAATGTCTTTGACCATAATTAATTAAATTAAAAAATCTTTAGATTTAAATTAAAAAAGGATAATAAATTAAATTAAATAAAACCAAAAAAAAGTTCCCAATAAATAAAAATAATAATTAAACTTTATAAAATAAATAAAAAAAAACACAAATGTTAAAAACTCAATCACATCTATCTCTATATTTAAAAGAATTTGCAAAAATATTTGGTTTTCCAAAATATAATCAAAATTTAATAATAAATTTAAAAAAAAGAGCAATTCCAAGTAGTCAAGTTTGTGTAAAAGAATTAGAAGGACAATGTGCAGTATTTTGTAAACAATGTGGAATTCATGATAATTCAATAATATGTATAAATTGTTATGAAAAATCAAAAGAAAAACACATTGGACATGAAATTATTTTTAAAAATTTAGTTGGAGGATGTTGTGATTGTGGAAATCCTTTTACTTGGAAAGAAAGTGGTTTTTGTTCTGAACATAAAGGAATTTTTTCCAATGAAAAACAAATAGATGATTATCTTAAAAAAAGTTTTAAAGAAAAAGAAATAAAAGAAATTAATTTAGTTTTAGATAATATTATTAAATTTATAGCTCCTATTTTTCTTAAAAATGAAGAAAATAAAACTTTAAATAATAGTTTTTTTATGAATATTTTTAATGAATTTATGGATTTTATAATTAATACATGTGAAGCTAATTTAGGTATTTTACATTTAATTTCAATGAAATTAATTAAAAATTATATTTTTAAAACTAATCATAATTGTTGTGTTATTAATCAAGAAAAAAAAATTTTTGAAATTCAAAATTATCAACAAAAAAGTCATAATTGTGTTTGTCCTTTTATAAAATTAATTTTAACATGTTGGACTAAAGAAAATAAAAAGCAGGCTTTATTTTTATTTTTACATAATTATAAATTAAAAGATTATATTGGTTATATAATGATAATGTATTATCCTAGAATATTTAATAATAATTGTGAAAGTATTTTGGAGTTCACATGTCAAATTTTTATTTCTTCTATGGTAGAAGATGTTTTAAAAAATAAAAATAATGTTGATCAAATGTTTGCTGTTGTTTATTTAAAATTAAAAGATTCAATAAAAAATGACAATTATGATGATTTTTTTCTTAGAGTCCAAAATTTTAGATATGATATTTATTATTTATTCCAAAATAATACAAAATATGCTTTTACCAGTAATTTTGAAATTTATAAATATATGATTGATATTTTCAATTTATTACACTATATTCAAATTTTTGATTCTTCAATTAAAGAAATTACTTTATGTGAGAATGCTAAATATTTTTTTTATTTTGAAAGATTATTATTGGATTTATTTTCAAGTTTAATCACTTTAATTGATTATAATGAACAAGGAAATAATCTAAAACAAAAAATTTTTAAATATTTAATTGAAAAAATTATTTTAAAAAAAAAACTAAAATCTAATGAAATGTCTCCTCATATTCCTCTCATAAGAGCATTTTCAATTGTATTAAATAATTTATGTTTTAATGATTATATTTATAATCAATTAAATTTATTTAAAGCTGCTGAAAAATATTTTAATCAATGTAATAAAAAAAAAGAATTTATGGCATTATTAATTATTAATATAATGAAAGTTATAGGTTTTATTTATTCTTTGAATTTCAATTTTTTTATATACTATGATTCTGAAATAAGACAATATTTAAGATATTTTGATTATAGTATTATTAACCTTTCTGATTTTGTTTTATTAAGATATTTAATATCAATGAATGAAAATAAAAATGACTTTACAATTGAAAATATTTTAAAAATAAGTTCAGTTAATAACTCATCAAATAATTTTATTGAAAAAATTTATAAATGTAATGAAAGTCAAATTAATAATTTAGATTTAAATTGGTGTGTTGAAGATGAATTAAACAAAAATATGAATTTAAATTCAACTATAATATCAACTTTTGTTTCTATAATTAGAAATATTTTTTTGGAAATTGATTTATTTACTTTTTCTTATCAATTCATTAATGACTCTCATATTAAAATGCCTTCAATGGAATTATTATTTAATAAAGAAAAAGAGGAGATTTTCAAAATTGTTGAATTAAAAATTATAATTGAGTTATTAAGAAATTCAAATTTTTCTACATATTTTGAGATTTTTGAATATTTTGAAGAATTTTATCTTAATCTTTTAGGAAAGGAAAAATTAGAAGAAATTTTTTTAAATATGACTGAGAAAAGAGTTTTAAATAATGGACAAATAAAATATACTTTAAAAAATGAATTTTTGAATGATTTTGATTTTGATTTTATTTTTTCAAAATATATAAATTCAAAAATTGAAAGATATTTAATAGATAATAAAAGTGAAAGTTTTTGTTTAATTAATACAAAAAATTTTAGAAATTTAAAATGTGTAAATGAAGTTTTATTAAACAATTCTCAAAATTTTTTCTTAAATTATCCAAATTTTAATTTTATATTAAATTTAACAAAAGCTTTATTAGAAAATAAAAATTTTTATTGTATACAAACTATATTTTTGCCTCAATTATTAAAAATAATATGTGATTATATAGAAATTTCAATATCCAATAATAATTTTGATAAACAAGGTTTATTTAAAGAAAAAATGACCAAATTATTAAAGATTTTAAAACTAGTTTCAAATGATAATGATTTTCCATATAACTCTCAAGTTAAATATTTACATAATAAAATAATTAATTATCTAAATATCTCTTCAAATGATCAATCAAATAAAATTATTCTAAATGAAATAAAAGAATCAGAAGGAAACAATATAAAAATAAATAAAAATGGAAAAAAAAAATTATCAGTTCAAGAAAAATTGAAACAAAAATTTAAGGAAAAAAATAAAATAATTGAAGAAAAATTTGTAGATATTTTTAAAGAAGTTGAAAATTCAAATAATAATGAAAATATATGTATCTTATGTAAAAAACCAATTTTAAATGAAGAATATGAAAAAATAAATTTCGGAAAAATTGGTTTCTTTGAATCTGATTATTTCCTTTCAAATTCTATATATAATACATTATTTAAAGAATTCAATAAATATCAATCTAATATTCAATGGAATAACTTTTATAAATTAGAAAAAGAAAAAAATATCAAAATTTTTTCTTGTAATCATTTACTTCATTTTGAATGTTATATTCAATTTACTGTTAATAATTTGAAAGAATTTTTTTTTAATTCTTCAGTTCATTGTCCTTATTGTAAAGTACTAAGTAATTTATTTATTCCATGTTTCATAATTCAAGATAACAAAAATATATATAAAGGATTTAAATTAGATCAAATTTTGATTTTTAATAATGGACACTATGAGTTAAAAAAAATAAATTTAATTGATGAATTTAAATTATATGAATATGAAAAAGAATCAATTGATGTTGAAAAAACAAAATATTTTCTTGATAAATTAATTCAATTTTTTTCTGAATCTATTTATAGTTTTGAATCTTTATTCAATCCATTACTTTTGAATAAATATTATTCATTATTTGAAAAAGAGTTCAATAATTTTCTTTTATATTATGATTTAATAGAAGATAAAAAATTACAAATTGAAATTTGGAGTAGTGTAATAATATCTTGGAGAATTGGTTTAAAAACTTTATTAAATATAGATAAATTAGAAAGTGAAAATTTATTTTATTTTTTAAATTTAGGAATAATTACTGATTTTAAGTTAATTTTAGAAGATAACTTTTCTTCAATTTTTGGGAAATTTTTATTTAATTATCTTATTTTTTGTGATGATTTAGAAGAAGATTTAAAATTTATTTTAAATAAATGTTCACCATATATTTCATTAATAGCATTTCTGAAAAATATATTTCTTAAAAAAAATTTGAAAAACTTAAAAAAAGAAGATATATATTATTCAAATTTTGAAAAATTCATAAAATCGGAAGAAGAATCTGATAAAACTTTTTTAAAAAATATATTTAATTCTTATTTAAAAAAAGCAAAAATAGCATATTTAATTCAATCAAAAATTCAAAAAAAAATCCCAAAATCAGAAAATGAATATGAAATATTCCAATTGGAACAAATTAGTAATTTATCTTTTTATAAATTTATATTTGATATTAAATTTGAAAATCCACCAAATTATATGAAATCATTAAGACCAATTCCAATAAATTATATTGTCAATAATTTTTTATTTGAATTAAATAAAAAGGGAATTATATTAAATATACATCCTTTATTATTATTATCTGGTTTAGAAATTAAATTTAATTTCTATAAATTACCATCAAATTTTTTTGAATTAGCATCAAATTCTGTAAATGAAAAATGTATTGGATGTGGAAAATCAGGAAAAATTTCATTAATTTGTTTAATATGTGGAAAAAAAATGTGTGATGATTCTTCAAATTGTGTAAATTCAAAAAATAAAAAAACTATTAGTGTTCATAAAGAAATTTGTGGAGGTGGTTGTATTCCTTGCTTACATTCTAAAAATGGTGAAATTAGTTTTTTTTATAAAAATAAAACTATTTTATCTAAAAATTGGGCTTATTTAAATAAATTAGGAGAAGTTCCTCAAAGTAATGGGGAATTTAATTTTGATTTTCAAATTAATGAAAGTATAATTCATAATTGTGAAAATATGTTTATAAATTATTCCTTTAGAAAATAAAAAATAATTATTTTTTATAATGAAAAAATATATATTTATAAGAAAAATAAATTAACTATGGAAATGAATAAAAAAAGAAAAGAAATTTTAATTAAAATTTCTTTAATAATAACACTTCCTATTGTTTTATTCTTTTTTGAATATTTATTTTTTATACTTATTCGTCTTATTTTTAATTATTTGATTATTCCTTGTATTAATAATATTGTTTATTATGGCTTCATTCCCTTGTTTTTTACGATTAATTTCTTTTTTGCTAGAAAAATTATTAGATGTTTTATTTTTCCTCTTGGAAATTTTTTAAGAAGAGTTCTTTATGCAAGTGATTATATCGAGCTCAAAAATAAATTATCTGAAATTTTATCTTTCGAAGATTATGATTCATTTGAATATTATATTGAATTTTTTAAAAATATAAATAAAGTAAATAAAGTATTAAAGGAGGAAAGTTTCTTTGTTAAAAATCAAAAAAAATTTTCTGAGCATTTACCTGAATTATTGAATTCCTACTCAGTATGTAAAGATAAGATTGATTTACAAAATAATTTTTTAAAATTATCAAAAGAACTTAATGATAAATTGATTGATATTAGATATTTAGATATATTGTTTTTTGATTATAACAATTACTTAATTTTCTTAAATAAACTGCTTGATGAACAATTAAAAAATAGAAAATTTGACCGAATAAATATCGAAAAAAATTTCCCAATTATTCAAATTTATCCAGAAGAAACAAATAATAAAATTTTATTAATATATTGTCCAAGTAATGCAGTTTGTTATGAGCAATTTGGAATATCAACAAATATAATAAATTTATATTTAAATGAAAAAAATATATCAATTTTATTATGGAATTATAAAGGTTATGGTTTAAGATCAGGTTGGACTACTTTTAGAGCAATTGATAATGATATTGAAATATTAATTAATTATATTAAAAAAAATTTTTCTAATTATAAAATAATTGTTCATGGTTTAAGTATTGGTGGTTATGCTGCAATTAGAATAAGTGAAAAATTATTAAATGAAAAAGAAAATAATGTTATTTTAGTTTGTGATAGGACTTATGGAGATATTAATTTAATTGTTGAAGATATGTTTAATGAGTATGGAGAAATTTTAAAATATATTTATGATTTAATTTTCCCTAGTTTTTTTGAACAATCATCTAATGTAGAAAAATATATTAATTTTAAAGAAAAAAAAATAATTTTATGGAGTGATATAGATGAAATGATTAAATTTAATTCAAATTTATTTAATAATGTAAGAAGAAAATTTTTTAATGATATTTTATCTATAAGAATAAAAAATATTTTTAATATTATTAAAATTAATGAAGGTATTAATTATGATAATTTTTATGATTTTATTATTGAAAATGAAAAAAAATTATTAGACTGTTTCAAAGGAATTTTACCTTCATTAAAAAATCAAAGTAAAGATTTAGTTCAAGTAATTATTGATACTTTAAAAGAAAAAGAAGGAAAAAAATCTTTAATAAATTATTATCTAAGTTTTGGTTATCCTTTCATAAATGATCAATTCAGTTTTACAAATAAGAATAAAAGATTAATTCAAAACTATTGGGAAAATTTCAAGTATTTAAAAAATTTATATAATTTAAATACTATTGATGATAATTGTAAATTTTTTATTTCAAGAATAAATTATTTTTTTGTGAAATTATATATCAAATCTAATATTAATGATAAAGATTTACTTAATATGGATTTTGATATTAATGATTTGAAAGAAATGGATAAAGAAATTAATGAAATAATTTATAAATACTTTGGTGAAGTTTGTAAATTAGCAAATGAACATATGGCTCCTTTAACTAAAGAAGACGATAAAATTAAAAATTATTTAATTAATTTTTTGTTAGATTAAAAGAAAAAATTTATTTAAAATATATTAAATAAAAAATTATAAAAGTGAACAAAATCTAATTTTTTTATTTTAGTGAATAAAAATGTTTCATTTAACTTTGTTACAAGTTATATTATTAGTTTTAGTAAAAATTACTTATTCAGAAATAGAAAATTGTAAAACTGAGAAAGAATTAAAATGCATTGAATGTAATGACAATTTTTTTTTAAATCCTTTTAAAGAAAATGGAATATGTGAATTAAATTGTGAAGAAATATATTATGAAGATAAAGAAAATAAAAAATGTGTAAATTGCAAATTAGAAAATAAGTATTTATATGAAAAAAATTGTATAGAAGAAAAAAAAGAAGGGACGTATATAGAAAATAATGAAACAAATTTATTAAAAGATTGTTATGTCAATTGTTTATCTTGTACTCAATCAGGTAATGAAGAGAATAATAATTGTGATTTTTGCAAAGATAATTATTTTTTAACTGAAGATAAAAATTGTGAAGAAAATTGTCCTTATAATACTATATTAATTGAGGACAATAAAATTTTTAAATGTGTAAGTATTTGTAATTTTCATTGTTTTAATAATGGAAATTTCACATCTAATGTTTGTGAATGTAATCAAAATTTTGATGGTAAATTATGTGAATTAACACTTTTTAATGAAAGTGATTCTGATTTGAAAATTGGATATACTAAAGAAATTTTATATAATGAATTTAATGAACTCTCTGTTTCTTTTAATGAAAGTAATGAATTTGATTTAAATAATTATTTAATTGAATGGGAAATTCTTGGACAAAATAATCATTCTTTATCAATAAATGGAATCAATGATGAATATATTATATTAAAAAAAAATATTTTAAATTATTCTTCTGAAAATTATATTAATGTGGAATTAATAAATAAAGAAAACATCTCTGAATATTTTACGAAAAAAATTAAAATTAATGTTTTGAGATGGGATAATTTTTTGAAATATAAAGTTGATTTTGATAATGAAAATAAATCTATTATAGTTAATTGTTCTTCAGATTGCGTAGAGAATTGTTATAAATTTAGATATTATTATTTAAATATTTTTAATGAAAAAATCCCTTTTGATATAGAATATGATACATCAGGTCAATATACTATATCAATTCAAACAAATAAAGTTTTTATTGAATTTTATTCACCTCAAGGAATTGTTGAATGGAAAGAAAAAGATATAAATCAAAATTTTTTTGGAAATAATAATATAGAAGAAATTTTAAAATCTAATAAAGGAATGCAAACATCAAATGAAATTTACAACTTTCTTTTGAAAAATATTTCTTCATTTAATTGTAGTTTAAATTATATAGATATTGATTTTTTGGATAATTTAACTCAGTGTTTATATTCTCAAATTTATGGGAATGATAATGAATTATATGTAATTTCAATATTTCAAAGTTTAACAATAATAATAAATCAAAGCTTTAATTGTGAAGTTTTGAATAAAACAAGAAGACTAAATGAAAACAATATAACAAGAAAAAGTATATCTTTTTTATTTGATTATATTGATAATTTCACGAATAAAACAATAATATCCTATAAAATTTTTCCTTCAATTTATCGAAATTTAGATTTAGCTTTAAATTTATTTTCTTCAATTAATGATGAACAATATGTAAATAACATTACAAATTATATTGAAAAAGTCAATTTATATTTTGGACAATATCATATTAAAAAAGGAAGTTTTGCTATAATATCATGCCCATCATTTATAAATGTAATAATGAATCAAAGTAGAATCCAAAAGGAAATTTTATTACCATATTCAATTTTAGATCAATCATATGGTAATTTATATAATAATTGTAAAATTGACTTTAATCAATCCTTAATTGAATTTAATAATGAGCTTAGTTTTTCTATTAATTCAAGTATTTATAATTCTTTAAATAATATAAATAATATAATTATTACTTTTATTTATTATAATAAAGATAAAGTTAACTTTATGAGTTTAGGGCAAAATAATAATACATTTGTTTCAGATTCTTCTTATTTATTTAATTTTAATATTGAAAAGAATACTAACCAAAAATATGAAAATTTTTCATTTAATTTAACATTACCAAGTAACACATCAAGTAGTAGGGAAAATATTACTTGTGTTCCTACTTCTTATTTATGGAACAAAGAAAATAATTGTTATACATATTTTGATTATGAAAAAAAAAAAATTATTTGTTTTTGTAATATTAATTCAGAAATAGCTATTATTAATAATAATGAAATTGCCAATTTTTATAAAGAAATTCAATTCCCTATATTAGAATTAAAGATTATGAATGAATTTTCTTATATATGGTATTTTATTACAATACCTTTATTTATAATATTTACTTTTATTTTTTTTTTAATTGATTGTTATGATGATATATATACGCAAAAAAATATTTTAAAAGGAGAAGAAGAAAAATTAAAATATATTTTTTCAAAAAGCTCAAATTTACAAAATAAAAGTTTTATTTCTTTAGCAATATATATGACATCTTATTTTAATTCTTTCTTAAATTTATTTCGAAGTTATAATTTATATATGCCAAGAGCTTTAAGATTTTGGATTTATATTTCAATGATTTTAATAGGAATTAATATTTCAATCTATCCTTTATATAAACTTGAATTTAGCTATAAAAAAAAATTTATAAATGAAAGAAATATTTTATTTATAAAAGAATCAGTTAATAATTTACCTTTACAAATAAGTGATTTATTGTTATCAATTTCTTTTTTAGTTTTTGGATATCTTGTCTCTTTTAGTCTCAATTTTTTAATTTCATTGATATTAAATTTTAAAGATGCACCAAGAATAAAATGGTATGATAGAAAAAATGATATTAAAATTTATTGTTTATATTATTTAAGGCCAAAAATTTTTTCAACAAAAAAATGGAAAATATTTCAAATAAAAATTTTTGCAATCGGAAAAATACTTTCAATATCAGAAAAAATTGAAATAAAAAGGAAAAGAAATAATTCGAAATATCAAAATATTTCTCATGAGAAAAATGATACTAGTTCTTTTTTTTCAAATAAATCAAAAAATAATAACTTTCAATTATTTAGAAATTATACTTATTCTAATCCAATTTCTAATAATAACATTTATATTAAAAAAACTGAAAGTATTCAATTAAATCCAATCGAACAAAACATGAAATATAATTGGAAAAAAATTCGCAAAAACCAAATATTAAATATAATTGAAGAAAATAAAAAAAAAAAGAATATAGCTTCATTTATTAAAAAAAATAACAATGAATTAAAAAGTAAAACAATAAATAATGAAGATTTAAATGTAATTAATAATTATAACATATCATTTTTTAGAGATAAAGATAACTTTTTAATTAGAAAAAATAAAAAAATAGATTTAAGATATAGAATTCAATTATTTATTGCTTTATTCTTTTTTTTATTATTTTCACTATTTTTGTTTTATATTTTTATAATAATTTTAGAGACTATGTATCAAAAATATTGTTATTATTTTGTTAAAATATGGTGTATCCCTTTTTTAGTTCTTTATTCTTTGTTAATTCCTCTTCTTGATTTTATAATATGTATGATTTGCTTGTGTATCATTAATAAATTTTATTATTCAAATAAAAGAAGAAATTGTGTTTTTATTTTTATTCCAAGTTATTTTATAAATATTTGGAAATCTAAAAATTATTTAACAACTTATTATTCTTCTTTTAAAGAAATTGAGAAAGAGAAAAAGAATATTAAAAAACCATGTGAAGATTCCGAAGAAGAAAAGAATGAATTACTAATTGAGGAATCTATTAATTTATAAATTTTTCCCACAAAAAATCAAAAATAAATATAATTAAATTAATATTAAATTAAAAGGTTAAAATTTTTTATATATAGATATATTAAATGCATAATTATCTTTCAAAAATTCTAAAAAGAAGTAGTGTCTTTCTAAAATAAAATCAAATTAACAACAAAAAAAAGAAACTTAACATTTCTGAAATTAAAATTAAAAAATAAAAAAAGAAAATCAAAAAACAAAAAATAAAAAAGCAATGTGGAAAATAAAAAAAATAAAAAAAAATTCTAATATGACTAAAAATTTTTAATTCAAAAAAAGATAAATACCAATAAAGGAGCAAATGTTTAGACAATCATCAAAAAAAAGGAATAAAAATCAAAAATAAGAAAATTAGAAAGAAAAAGAAGAGGAAAAAGAATTTCTTTTTTAAATTTATGAAGAAATTAAAAAATATTGTTATATTAGAGATGCTATTACTTTTATTGAACAAACTAAAAAAGAAACTTTAATGGAATGAATGTTGTTGTAATTAGAATTCAAGGAAGATTGCTTTTTTGTAATGAATTATTTTTTTAATATTTTTTATAAATATGTTTTTTTTGTTTATTTTGAAATATTTTTAAATTTTTTTTCAATTTATTTTTTTTTTAATTAACTTTTTATTATAAATTATATTTTATATATTTAAATTTATATTTAATAAAATTTTAATAAAGAAATTATAATACATTTAATATTAAATATTAAGTGGAGGATGCTGTTGATAAATCTTTTTCTTAATATTTTGAACACAATCATTAAAATCAAATTCAGAAAATTCGACATTTCGAAAATTTGTTTCTAATATTTCAATTAAATTTGAACAAAAAATCTCATCATCATAAGGTCCTAAAAAAATATCTATATGTTTGAAAATAATTCTAATGTTATAAATCATTTTTTTTTGTCCTTGAATAATTTTATTTTCTTTTTCAAAATTAATTTTTACTTCAGATTTTTTATTATCCCTTTTTTTTCTTAAGTATGAATAATCATGATTAGTTTTTTCTTCTTTACTTAAATTTATTTTTTCATTTTCATTTAAACTTTCATTATCATCTTTTTTTTTTTTATATTCTTTTTTTTTCTTTTGTTTTTTGTCATTTAGCGTTGAATTAATAGTAAAATTTGAATTATATTCAATTTTATTTTCAGTATTTGTTTGGTTCGTTGGTTTAATTATTTCATTAGATTTTATTTCTTTTATTTGAGGGGAAGATAATTGATGAAAATAACATGATAAAAGAGAAAAACTATATGCCAATTTTTTATAATTTTCATATATTTTTTTTTCTGTATCTTCTAAAGATTCTATATTTTCCATTTTATTTATTAATTTTTGCTTGTTTTATATAGATTAAAGACAAAATTTAAAAAATTTTAAATATTATACAAATCTTTTGTCTACTCATTATTATTTTAATATAAAAGATAACAATAAAAGAATAGTAAAAGTGGAAGTAAAAGTTAGATAAGAAAATTAAAAAAATCAAAAAAAACAATAAAACATAAAAAACTAGTGAAAAATAATAATTTTTAAAGTTTTAATTTAAAATGATTTATAAACAAATAAGAAAAAATTGTTTATTTAATTTATCTTATACCTTTAAATAAAATATGGTATCTTAAAGATATAATTTAACTTATATTTTTTTATAATAATTTATAATTTTTTCATTAGTTTTATTATCAAAAAGCCTTTCAACTTTAGGTTTTAAGTCAAGATTCAATTCTAAATTACCATCTTTTTTCACTATAAATTGTAAACTCAATTCACTTGCTTCATTTATTATATATTTTATATAATATTTCTCTTTTGGTTCTTGTTTATTCAGATTAATTTTTGTTAATATTTCATTTCTAATATCTTTAAAATAAAATAATATTTCATTATCATTATTATAAGAAATATTAAGATTCATTCCATTGAAATTTTTATTTATTGGTATTTCATATTCTTTTGGAATATCATCTCCTTTTTTTATTATTAATTCATAATCGTTTTTTTTAAAATAACAATTAATATCATACATATTATATGATTTAACAGATTTTAATTCTTCAAATTGTTTTTTTCCCAAAATAAAAGTACCATATAATAAAACTCCTAAACTATGACATTCATCTAAAGCTATTGTTTTTGATAAAGTAACTTTTGTAATTTCATAAATAATTTTTTGTAATATGGGTGTTCTCATTAATTGACCTCCCATTTCAATTTTATTAATTGAATCTTCTGGATATCTTCTATTTTTTTTAATTTCATTTATAAATAATTTAAATTTTTCTTTAAATATATTTAATTCTTTTTCAATTAATTTTTCAAATTCTTCTCTTTTAATTTTATAACTAAAATCAATTTCATCTTCTATTGAATCTACATTAATTTCTGCTTCTATATTTATAGAAAGATTTTTTCTAGCTTTTTCAATTTCTTCCATTAATCTTATTTTATTCCTTTCTGTAACTTTTAATTCATGTCCATTTTGTTTTTTAAATATCTCTAAACATTTATCAAATATTCTTTGATTAAAATCTCTTCCTCCTAAAAAAATTATATTTTCAACATGTTTAACAAGGAATTCTTTTTTTGTAAATCTAGAAAATATAAAAGAAGTTTTTGAATGACCAATATCAATAAATATTACATATTTTCTTTCCTCTGTTAAATCATTATAATTTAAATATCCATAATACATTGTAATTGCTGTTGATTCATTTATAAAAGGTAAATCATTTTTTAAATTTAAACTTTCTAAAATTTGTTTTAAAGATTCTTTTTGATAATATTGATAATAATCAGGAATTGTAAAAATATATTTTGGTGATTTTTCTGTATTTAATTTTTTTTTTATTTTAATATTTAATTCATTTAAAAAAGCATAAACACAATAATCACAAACAAATTTATATTCTTTATCATTTAATTCAAATCTAAAATTACCTTCTTCTTTATTAATATTTTCTGAAGAAATAAAATATTCTATTTCTTTATTATTTATTTCTAAAGGAAAAACAAACCCTATTAATCTTGAGATATTATTAAATGTACTTAAATAATATTTTTTATATCCTAATTTTGTTGTTTCACCAAATAAAAGATTTGTTTCTTTAAATTGAATAATTGAAGGAATAACCCTATCTAATATATCATTTAAATCTATATTTAATTCAAAATCTTTTGAAGAATATTTTTCTTTATTTGGAAGAATTACACTTGCTGAATATTTTGTTGTTTGAGAACCAATGTTAATACCTATCATTTTATTAATTTATCAAATTGAATAAATTTAATCTATTAAAATTAATATAATTATTGTATTATTAATGAAAAAAAATTTCATTAAAAGGAAAACAGTATTGTATAAAATATTTAATAAATTGATAATTGAAAATGTTTTACTCCATCATTTTATAAGGATTATTTTTATCTTCATGGATAATTTGAAAAATTAAGTTATCTATTTCATTTTTTAAACTTTCTTTATTAAATGGTTCTTTATATTGTAAATTAAGTTTTTTTCCTTTTTCGATAAACTTTTCAATTGAATTAGATATTTTATATAAATAATTTACTTCATCTAAAAATTTATTATAAAGACTAATCCCATTTTCATCCTCTGAAAATAATCTAAATTCGTTATTTATAATAAAATTAAATAAAGAAATAATTTTTTCAATATATTCAATAACATTTTTTTCATTTTTAAACTCTTTTAAGAAAAAAAGACAAAAATGTATATATAAAAGGCATTTGTAAATTTCCTATAATTTAATAAAACTTAAATGTACATTTTCTTTTTCGTAAAAAGGAGGAATATATTCATTAAAATCTTTATCCATATTAAATTTAATTTACCTCATTTAACCCAAAATATAAGAAAAATATTTAAAAAAATTAAAACAGAATTTGAATGTTAAGGAAAAAAAATTGAAAAGGTATTCAATAATAATAGTAATAAAAAATATTTAATAATTATTGTAATAAAGGAGAATAAACATAATCTTATATAGATTATATAATAAAGCTTTCTAATTAATTTTATATTTGATTATACATTTTCTAAAGAAAATTTTTGAGAACAAACTATTATTTTAATATTATAATAAATTGTTTTATAATATATATAAAAGAGGTATTGACTTTCTATTTTATTTAATATAATTTATGAATTTAATATCTTATAATAATTTAATATTTATTGAATCTGGAAAATTAAATTTTTTTAATTAAGAAATATAGTGTTTTTCTGAAATACAAATGTTCAAAAAAAATGTTTTAATAATTATATTATAATAAATAATTAAAATAAAATTAAAAATAATTTTAAATGATAATATTCAAGATATAGATAAAAGATATAAAGATTTAACCAAAATAAATCAATAAACTCATAATTATTATTTTATTTTTTTTCGAATCTTTCTTTCTAATATGAATGAAATAAATTAAGTGATGTACATTATTAGAAAAATAAATATTTTTATAATTTCATTTTCTAAAATTATTGTTTCCTTTAATTTGAATAAATAAGATTTTTTGATTTAAAAAATTTCTAAATTATTTGAAAAATTTTCTCCATCTTTTTGGTATTTTTTTATAAAAATATTTTTCTTTTTAAAATACAATTTAAGACTCTTATTGTGTTATTAAATTAAATGTTTTTTTAGATTATTTTGATTTCTAATTTTAAAAAAAAGGAAAATCAAAAAAAAAAATTAATTCATTTTAAAAATCAATTTTTTTTTATCAATTGAACTATTATACTATTATTTAAAATAAGTAAATAAATATAAAAAATATCAAATATCTAAATTGTATGTAATAGGTAATTCACTGGAATTAATCAATCTCTCATGTTTTTGCTCAATCATTTTGAAACTTATAAAAATTCCTATACTAAACATAAGAAAAGAAGTAATTTCAAGAATAAGAATTTGTTTCAAAACTATAATTAAAAATAAACTGTTTGTTTTCTTGAAAAAATTTGAATGATATAAAAAATAACCAATGCTTCCAATAATTAATATAAAAAAATAGGTACCAATTCTTTGAAAAATATTTCGTTTTTCCCATGTAATTAATATATTTTCATCTTTAATATTATTTGTTTCTATCAAATATTTTATTAATAACAAACTAAATAAAGCTCCACTAACTAAAGAAACTTTCATAGAATCAATTAAACCTTTTTCATAAGATTTAGAAAATTCTGGAATATAAGATTCTTTATTTATACATTCCTCAGGAGGATGAAAAGGAATATTATTAAAAAATTTTTTCATAAAAAAAAAAATACCAACTGGTAATAATAAACTAATAATATTAAATAAAATTACACTAAATAAATTAACATATTCAAATAATTTAGATAATGAATAATTTTGAATTTCAATAACCAAAAAAAATAAAATAAAAAAGCCACAGCCTAAAGAAAAACCAAAAATAATTTGATCAAGACTATGAACACCTGCATTTAATCTTGAAACTAAAATAAGAAAAATATATATTAAAAAAGAAATAAAAGTAAATAATCTTAAAAAACATTTTTTTTGTAAAAATTTACTTTCTGATAAAAGATAATATAAAGCTAAATAACCAGCTGAAGAACACATAGAATGTCCACTTGGATGTCCAAAATTTGAATTACAATTTAATTTTATATTATAATTTTCCCAAAAAGGTCTTGGACGATGATAAATTGTTTTTAATAAATCTTTAATATAACTTACCATAAACATAATGAAAATCATTAAATAAGAGTGTTTTATTGAAAAAAATAATCCCAGAAATAATGATATATATATAAAAAACCAATTTTTTCCTGATTTTGTTATTATTGAAAATACTGATTGACATTTGATTGAATTTATGAAATTTTGAATTCCATTTTGGAAAAATAATGAATTGTAAAAAAGATAATCTCTGTAAAAGAATTCAGAAATAAAGCATATAAAGAAATAAATTATTATAAAGTTCCATTTTTTTTTTTTCCCCATTTTTTAATAAAATTTTTTTTTTATAGATTATATTTTATCAAAAGAAATTAATGATATTCTGAATAAATTAAATATCAATTTTTTTTTATAAAAAAATGTTATATTCATTTTATTAAACTAAAAAAAATTTTTAATGAATTTTTTTCTTAAATATCCCATTTATCGGCATCTTATACCCAAAGAATATTTTAGAAAAGATCATTTCACCTTCTTTTTGATTGATTTTATATTCATCTTCTTTAATTCCTGTATCAATATACTTAATTTTATAAATCTTTTTATAATCAGGTTCTTTTTTTTTTTTATAAATATCATTTATTTCATTTTTTTCGAAAAATTTATATTCTTTAGGAAAAAATTGATTTGATTTTGAAATAATCTCTTCTTTTATTCTTTCTTGAGTTAAAAATCGAATTCTCTCAAATTGTTTTTTTTGGGCATTTATACTTTTAATTTTATTTAAATCATAAGTTCTAATAAAATTATTATATTTATCATAACAATCTTCAACTAATAGATCAATTTTCTTTCTTTGATTTCTCTTCTCTCTCTTTTTTTTAATTTTTTCCATTCTTTGTGGATATCCATCTTCATTAAGTAATTTTCTAAAGATTATTCTATGTTTATCAAATCTATCTTCAATTTTTATTTGAGGAGGTTCGATATCTCTATAATGACGACTATTATAAATTATATTTAATTTTTTTGAATATGAATTTTTTTTATTTTTTCCATCTATGAATGCATTCATTATGTTATAAATTTATTTTTTTTATTTATTATTGAATTATAATTTCTAAAAATAATTAGGTTTATTGTTTGTATTTGATTTTATTATTTTTTTATTGTGTGTATGTATTTTAGGGTGTTTTATATAGTTGATAAAATATTTTGGTTAAAAAACACATTCAAATTCTTGAATAAATTTGAAAATATCACTAATTTATTTTTATAATTTCAATAATTATATTTTTAATTTAATTATATATAAAATATAATTTATGATTATAAGATAGATTTTAAATTGATTTTTTCATATAAAAAACTTTTATTATAAAAGATAAAAAATTATTTTCAATAAATAAATAATAAATATAAATTATATTTACTTTCAGCTATTAACTCATTAAAACTTAATAGTTTTAAACCTACTATTTTTTTTATTTAATAAAAATATTAAATTAAAATTATTGTTGAGAAATTTTTCTTAAATTTCTTATTCTATTTAACAAATTTCTTCCTTTTGATTTAAAATTCATTAAAGATTTAGAGTTAGTTTTATTTCTAAATTTGCTTTTATTTTCTTTTTCTTTATTAAAATCTGCAATTAGTTTATTTAATTTATTGCTCATATTAACTAAAGGATGGGAATTTTTTTCTTCTTCATAAATTTTATTCTTTAATCTTAATTCTTTAAATTTATCTCTTTCTTTACTTAAGCTTCTATATTTTTTATATGATAGATTTTTATTATTTTCTTCAGAAATTTCTTTATTGTCTTTTTCAAAATTCTCTTTGTTACTTTTAATATCTTCATTTTCATTATTAATAAATTTTTCGAGATTAATCTTTTTTAATTTTATTTCCTTTAATATATTATTATTTGTTTTATTATTATTATAATTTCCATTAAAGCTCCTTAGACTAAAAGATTCTTTGTTATTATTATTTTTATTTTTTTTATTTATTTGATATTCTTTCAGAATTTTATTTTTTTCATCAATGTTGGATTTATTCTTTAAAGTTTGATAAAATTTTTGGGATGGAGAAAAATTTAATTTAGTTAATAAATTCTTATATTGATGAACAATTTTCTTTCTTTCTGTCATATTTGTATTATTTTCATTATTTAGTAATTCATTTGTATTTTCTTTATTTTCCGAATTTATTGCATATTGTAATTTTGGTGAAGTCAATGCAATTTTAATCTTATTTTTATTTCTTGGTTTTTTTACTATTTTTAGGGTTTTTCCTTTAAATGTTACAGAGAGAAATATTTTTTCTGTGTTTTCATATATTTTATTTTCTTTTTCATCAAAATTTTTTAAATTATTTTTATTTTCTGATTGAGAAAATTTATTTGAGGATAATAATTTATTGTCTTCCATGATTATAGGATGAATTAAATATTTAATTAATTAAAATTAAATAATTAAAATATGAAAAATCATTTTTTCTTATTCACAATTTCTCTAAATCACCTTTTAATTTAATAAAAACAATATTTTAATAAATTTCTGTCTGACAATTATTCTATATATCAATTAATATTCTAGGTTCTCTTATTAATCAAAAAATCAAGATTAAAATGAAAAAAGTCTGAAATAGGAATTCTTTTCATTATTTTTTTTCTTATATATAAATAACTGTTTTTAGATTTAGAAAATATTTTTTTTAATGTTAAGAACAGTAACAAAATAAATTAAATAAAGTATAAACAATATTTTATATTAATTATAATAATTTGGAATCTTTTTAATTTTTTTTTAAATTAATATTCCATTTGAAGAAGATTATAAAAATGTATGTTTTTATATTTTTTATTTGAAACATTTATTTATCTATTTATTATAAATTAATAGTTTTAATACTTAAAAAGATTTATAAATAAAACTATATAATTTAACCTTATTCCTTATATAATTTTATACCTATTATTCGAAATAATAAAAAATTTGTCTAATAAATAAATCTATATTATATAATTTTTTATTTTTATATTTAATTGAAAAAAATCTAAGTCAAGTTAAAATCAAAGAGATAATTACGCATTGAAAAAAAGTTAAAGAAAAAGAAATCCAACCTCTTATAAACCATTTATTTTGAGTTTTATTATAAATGACACAAAAAATGGTCATATAATACCAAAAAAAAGAACTGTAATAAAATTGAGAAAATAAACATTTTTATTTTAATGAGTTTAAGATATTTCATAGTCTTAAAAATTAAAATATTTTGGTTATTTATTTCTTGAACATAAGTATCTAGAACAGGATTAAAAATAATAAAATATTGTAAAAATGTGAAAATTAAAATACCACATAAAACTGAATAAATACTGTTTAATATAGAGATAAAAAAAGTTAAATGATTATTATATTCTGTTAAAATTTGATTATTTGTATAAAAAAATCCATTAATTCCAAAAATTATTTCTAAATTAGTAAAATAAATTAATATATTTATAAGCTCAAATTCTGAAATTTTATAAAACATTCTTATTAAGGGGAATTTTTCTATAAAATTATGCTTAAACATTTTCAAAAAAGTTCTTTTGTCATAATTTGTTCCAAAATGAAGATTTTCATTATAAATTTTCTGACTTACAATTTTATTTAGAGACATTTTATTTTTATTAATTACAGAATTTAATCCTATATTTGAATCCATATTTGATAAAGAAAAACTCTTATTCATAAATTTTCTTTCGAAATATTTCATAGATTTTTTAGAATTTTTTTCAATTTTTTGAAAGATTATTGAATAAATTTTTTAAATCCATAAATAATAATTAAATATTAAAATAATTTCAGTAAAATTAATTATTCCACCAAATATAAATCCAATATTATTTCTGAAATTTTTCCATTTGAAAAAACATTTTATAACATTTAGAAATATTAATATTTATAATTCCATTTTGTTATTCTTTTTTTCTTCATCAAAATTATTATTTAATACGTCACATTTACAATTAACAATATTATAATCATAATTAATTCCATTATATTGGCAATTGTCATTACAAAGATTTATATTTTGATAAATATTTGTCCTCTTCTATCATTCAAAATAATATCTTTTCCATTAATTGAATAAGAATAAGATATATCATTAAAAAATGAATCATTACAATTAAAAATATCAATTCCATCTTCACTCATTGTTTTCCCTAAATCTAAATTCAATAATTCCGGATTATTTAATAGATATGATATATCAATAGTTACATCTTTACAATAATTTAAATTTATTTTTTCTCCATTTTGATTATATACTTGATATTGAACTTCACTTATAATTGAATCTGTTTCTAAATTTTCTACTTTAGCAATAATTAATGATTCATCTTCTGATATTATATTATTTTCTTTTAATGTTTTTTCACATTCTGAAAAATCTATATTTGAAACAGAATAATTTATATTAGTATAATTATTTGTATAATATACTTCAACAATTAATTTATCATTTTCAAATTTTTCACCTTTATTTGCTAATTCAACTGATAAATTATCTATATCATTTAATAATGATTCTACTGATTTCACTTCACATGAATTAGTTTCTAAATTATAATCACTACATTCAATTTTTTCTTTACATTCTTTTAAATTTTCATCAGTATCAAAATTTGAAGGACATAAGGTATAACATTTTAATTTTTGGATTTTCATATTTATAAGTATTTTCCAAACAATTTATACAAAAATTAGTTGAGTCATTATAATCACCATTATCTTCACATACTATTAAAGTTACTTTCCCAATATTTGATTTTGGTGTTTCTACTTCTGAATTTACTATTTGATAGTTATTAAATACATATTCTCCAAATTCCTATTTTTCATATTTAATATTTAATGTTGAAATTAAGTTATTGCTAGAAATCTTATATCATTTTCTTTAAGATTTCCTTTAAATTCTTCATCATACTTAATTTTTTTTTTCATTTTCCATATTATTTGATATAATAATTTTCTGATGAATTTATGATTTTTTGAGTAAAATCTTTCACTTCAAAATTATCACAATTCATTCCTTCATTACAATTTAAACAATTATTTAATTCATCACAAGTACAACCTGATTGACAAACAATTAATGTTATTTGGCAATAATTGGAAATCAGTTCATTTTCTTCTCCTTTTATATATTTTAATATAAATTCTCCTTTAATCTCTCTTAGATATTTTATTTTATTAACATTTATTTTAGCATATTTTTCAGAATTAACAATATTATTATCGTTATCTGAAACAATTATTCCCTGAAATTAGTTTCTTTTTCTATTCTTATTTTTTGGTTTTCTGATAATTTCCATGTATTATTTCAATTTCTTTTTCATCATCATCAATAATAATAGTCTTTTCAGATAATTTTATTATACACTTTTCATTTTCATAAATATAATTTTCTTCACATTCATAGTTTTCATTATATTTCAAACAATGTTTAATTTTTGATAAAAATTTCCAATATGAAAATACTCATATTTCCAAAAATAATATTCTGATGAAATACAATTTATACAATTCATTTTTTTTTTCTGATTCAGATGAAGGATAACATTTATCACAAAATTTATTACATGAAATTAATTCAATTCCACATATAAACTTGAAATCAGGCAATAATTTATTTCTTATATTATCATCATCATATTTATAATAAAAAGAATAATCTTCTTTATAATTAGGAGTATAATAAATTTCTTTTAATTGTAAAGATTTACCATTTTCTAATTTTTTAATCGAATTATCCAAATATTTTAAATTATCACCATTTTCACATTCTATTTTTTTATTTTTACTTTATATTTTATCATTTATTATTTGAATATCATCATCATCTCCAATTTCTAAATATATTTTTTCATTATTACATATATATTCATTTTGCTTAATTACAATTTCTTTTAATAATCTTCAATTATTTCATTTGCATTTTTTGTACATTTTTCATCATATACAATAAACAATATATCACCTTCTCTATTCACTGAAAAATCTCTAACGAATAAATCATCACAATCAATTTTAAAATGACTTTCAATTTTTTCCAAGTTGTGAACAAATAATTGAAATTCCATTTTTTCTTTTTTTTATTATTAACACATCCAATCATAAAATAAAATTCAGATAATTTATTCATTGAAAAAGAAGTTCTTTCCCCACAATCAAATTCTTCCAAATGATTAGTAAATTCATATATTTATTATTTGAAAAAATAGTTGAGAAACAAAATATTTTTTTATTTTCTTTTCCTAAAGACAACTAATTAAAGTTGAGTTATTCACTTGAATAACTTGTAATAAACTTCCATTTTTAAATGAATAATCATTACTAAAATTAGATTCTTCTTCATTAATAATAAATTTACTTTCAGTCAACGTTAATAAACCTATCTTAAAATTATTTGATTCATAATGATAATAAATATATTGATTAAATAAATAATATACATTAAAAAATTCATAATTATTATTAGTTGAACATTTATTTGAAAAATCATTTGTTATTTCAGTGCCATCTAATAAATTAAAAAGGTGACTTGACATTTTTTAGTATTGAAATAAGAACCAATAAATTTATGCTTATTTACATAGAAGTAAAATTATATTGTTTGAAATTAGAAAATTTATTTATTTCTACATTATTGTTATAAATAATAAATAATTCATTTATAAAAATTATCTCATTTATATCTCCTGAAGAATTTATGTCTATTAAAGGATTAAATGTTCCATTAATCTTAGAATTTGAATAATAATATGTTTGTGTCTCTGAAGTTGATGAATCAGTTTCAATTTTATGTTTAATAATATAGTTTTTATAAACAATTAATATTTACTTATTTGAAATTGATCTGATTACTATATCTATTTCAGTATCTGATACTTCAAGTCCATTAATTTTATTTGATATAGAACTTTCTAAACTTGTTAGAGTTATTAAAAAGAATATATATTATTAAAGGGGTTTTCGTCATGCAATTAAAAATTAATTTTTTAATTGCTTTATTTTTCTTTTTATAAAATATTATTAAAAATATTTATAAAAACTGATTTATATTCAATAAAAAATCATTTTCATTAAAATAAAAAAAATAATAAACACATCATTCAAATAATAAATTAAAAAATAATTTCTAAATTTTAAAAAAAAAAAAATAAATCGCAATATCAGTAATTGCAAGAAAGATTAAAAAAAATATTAAATACCAAAAATACTTAAAAATTAATAATTTCGCCATCATCAGGAATAAAAACTTTATCTTCTAATTTTTTTTCTTTAACAAAATCTCTAAGCATAAATCTTTTAAGAGAACAATGATTAATAGCATCCATATGAACACAAATAACTTTAGAATTTTTAGCAAAATTAGTACAAGTGATAACATCATCTTTTCCCATAATTAAAGATCCTTCATATCCTTTAAGTTCAGCATATCCAGTATTTAAAACAATAAAATCAGGATTATATTTTTTAATAGAAACTTCAACATAACCATTCCAAATAGTATCTCCTGCAAAATAAATAGTATTTTTAGAATCTTTACTACTTAAAACAAATCCCATACTTTCATCAGAAATTTCAGCAATCATAGGATCTGATAAAATTTGTTCGGAACCATGTTCACCTGCAGTTTTACTAATAAAAACATTTTTAAAAGGAGTTTTTGTTCCAGTAACTCTAACATCTTTAAATCCTTTACTTCTAATTAATTTAGCATCTGCAGCATGTTGAGTAAAAATAGGAATTTCTTTTCCTATTTTTTCAGAAGCTACTTCATCCCAATGATCTGCATGAGTATGTGTTAATATCACTGCATCTATTCCTTTTAATATTTCTTCTATTGATATTGGAAGCTCTGTCATTGGATTTCTTTTATCTGCATCGTATTTTGCTTCATTAAAACCTGGATATGCATCTTTTGCTGCTAATAATGGATCTACTAAAAATGTTAATCCAGCAAATTTCACTTTTGCTGTTGCCGAACGAATGTGTTGGAATGTGTTCATTTTTTTTTTTTTTTTTTTTTTGGAGGTTTTATAGGTTTTTTGAAGATTGTAATTTTTTATTATTTTTATTTTGGATTTTTTTTTCAAGGTATTTATTTTTTAAATTGTATTTATTTTTTTTAAGTTTTAGGTTATATTAGGAAAGGTTTGTGATGGTTTGTTATTTTTTTCATTTTTTGGTAATGTATTCAAATAAGGAATGTGGTTATTAATTTTATTAAATTTTTGTTTTTAAGGTAAATAATATCTATGGATTCAAGTTTGTAAATTTATTTTAATCTATAGATTTTTTTTTCTATATAAAACTAAATTTTGATTAAATTACAAGAAAAAAGTATTAGCATTTTATTTCGAGAATAAAAAGAATACAATATCAAAAAGAAAGAAAAAAATAATTTTATAATCAATGATATTAATTTCATGAACTAATTTTTTTTTATGAAAAATTAATGAATAATATTAATTTTTTGAAAATATGTTCTATTTTATTTCATATTAAATAGATATGTGTCTCAAATAAAAAATTTTAAATTTTAATTTATTATTTCCATTAAAAAATGAACAATTTTTTATTAATTTTAATTTTATTTTTCATAACTTTCAGATTATTTTCTACACAAATTATTTTTCCTTTTTCAACTGAAAAATCACCTAATTTATCAGAAAATAATATTTATATAAATTTTTCTTTAGGAGATCCTACTTCATATGTAAAAGTTTATTTAACATTTACCTATGATTACACATATATAAAAAGTAAAACAATAAATGGAACATATGATGAAAAAAAATATAAAACATATAAAAAATTAGAAGATGAAATATCACATTTTTATCGTGGACCAGTTTCTTCAGGATATAAATCATCAGAAATATTATATTTAAAAAAATATTTAAATAATTCTCTTTATCATTATGATAATTTTAATTTTATTCTTGGTAAAGATTGGAATGAAGATTATGAAGGATTAAAAACTGGAGAAATTGGATTAACATTATGTCCTAATCTAGAATTAAGAAATTTTTGTTTTATTCAAAAATTAAAAAATGATAATATAACAAAATCTTATGTTTTTAGTATTAAATATAACAATGATAATGAAGGTGAATTTATTATTGGAGATTATCCTCATAATTTTATTTCTAATTATTTAGAAGAAAATTTTAGAACAACTCATCTTGAAATTGGAATAGGTTTAAAATGGAAAATTATAGTTGATGATATTAAATATAATAATTATTATTTAAAGGAAAAAAGTATTGAATTTCAAATTAATTTAAATATTATTTATGCTCCTGAAGAATTTCAAAAAGTAATTGAAGAAAAATTTTTTAATAATAAAATAAATAAAACTTGTTTTAAAAATTTTTCAAATATTTTTAAATATAATTTTTATAATTGTAATACAAAAAATATTAAAAAAGATTTTGATAAAATAATATTTTTAATTAGGGAATTAAATACTACTTTTGAATTAGATTTTAATGATTTATTTTTAGAAAAAAATAATTTATTTCATTTTTTGATTGGTTTTAGAAAAGGAGACAATAATTGGATTTTGGGAAAACCTTTTTTAAAAAAATATAATATTATTTTTGATTCTGAGAATAAATTAATTGGACTTTATAAAAAGAAAAAAAATAATTTTCCAATTATAACTTTAACAATCATCATATTTATGGTAATTATTATTATTTTAGAAATTGTATATTATAAAATAAATTTAAATAAAAAAAGAAAATTAAGAATAAATGAAATAGAAGAAAATTTTGAATATTTACCTCAAAGTTAAAATATATAATTTTTAATTTTGAAACAAAAAATCATTTCATTTTAAATAATTTATTTCAAATAGAAGGAAAATATTAAAAAAAATATTATATATATCAAAATATTTGATTATTTTCATAGTAAAATATTTATGAAAATAAAAAATAATTATACGTTTTTTATGTTCAAATCCTTTATTAATAAATAAAATATATAATTTTTTTAAAAATTTAATTATTAAATGAAAACTTTTTTTAGAAAAAAATAAAAAAGAAGTCTTAAAAATTAAAGTTAACATTTACCTTTTAATTTTTACTTTTACCTTTTCATTTTTCAACCATATTTTTTTTGACTCCAGCAATTTTTTTCCATTTATCAAAATTATTATTTAATTTTCTATAAAGAAAATGATATCCAACATGACTTAAAATTTTTGTAAAACAATAACCTTTAATTTTAGTAGTATATTCATTGAGGGATTCAATTTTTTTATTATCACTAACATCACTAAAAAGTTTAGTTTTTTTTAATTTATTTTGTTTAAAAAAAGTTTTTTCATATTTTATTTCACTTCCTTGTTTGGAAGAATTCATAGTTTCAAAATAAATTTTTTCATCATTTTCATTTTTCTTTTTTTCTTCTAAATTAAATTTTGTCTGTTTTGATTTTAATTTAGTTGGTGTTTCATAATTTTCTTCTTTTGATTTTTTTGTTGAAAATTGAGTTTCTATATTATGATTATCTTTTTCTAATACTTTTGATTGAGACTTATCATTTATATTATCCTTATTTATTTTTTTTTCTTTAAAATAATTTTTAATATCAAAAATACATTTAATAAATGTATTTAATATAAAAATTAAAATGAGATATTTTCTAAAATTAAATTTTTTATTTAATCTCAATATTTCCGTAAGAATTATAAGAAAAATTATAACAATATTTATAATATTTGTAAAAAAGTAAAAAAGAATTTTTTTGAGAAATCTTTTTTTATTATTTGTATTTTCTTGAGTTTTGAATTGTTTTTCATTTACCTGATTAATGCTTTGAGTTTCTTTCATGATATTATATTTTTTATTTTAATAATTATAAATAAATATTAGTTGTTAGATGTTATAATTTTAATTATTTTTATTTAATTAAATTGTTTGAATCAATATAATTTAAAGATACTCATTTCATACATAAAATAGCATTTGCCCTAATAATTTTAATTAAAAAAGTATCAAAAGTATTATTATTTAATTTCTTAATCAAAATATTTAAAGATTTAATAAAATTTAAAAGTTTTTTATTTTTTGATGAATTATATTATCAATTTATAATATCATTATGAATTCATTTTATTTAAAAATTTTCAAAGAAAAAAATTTAATTAATGTAATTAATATTTATAAATATTTAAAAAACATTTTTATGATTTTTTATAATTATTTTATAAAATATTCTATTTTAATGTTTGAATATGAAAAAATTGATAATGAAAATTGAAAAAATTAATTAAATTTTGATTTTTGAATAACAGAACTTCTATGACTAGAATAAAATTGACTTACACCAACTTTTCCAGTAATACTTCTATGAAAAGGTTTTAATCCAATTTTAGTTTTTGTTCCTGAAGGTTGTTTAGAAAACCTTTTTTGTATATTAATTTTTTCTTCAGAAGGACTAATTTTAAGAAAATTATTTCTTTTTTCTTCATTCAAAAATTCTTTTTCAATATCATTAAGTTTATAAACTTTAACATAATTGAATCCTTTTTTTTCTTTATAATAAAATGTTGGAAAATCTTTTCTTTTATTTATTAATAAACTTTTTAATAATCCTAAAGGAAAACAATAATTTGATTTTGAGATAGTACCATAATTATCTATTGTGTAATTTGAAAAATATGGTTTAATCATTTCAATTTTTAAATTTTTACTTTTATATTTTATTAAATTTTTATTTTCTGGCTTTGGAAATAATCTCATTTCTTTTACTTTCCCAAAATATTCTACATCAATATCTTTTAATAAATCAAGTTTAAGAACTATCTCACCATTAATTTTATTAATATATAAACATTTATTTATTATTTCCATTAATGACCAAACTTTATTCATTTTAAGTAAATATTCAGTTTCTTCTAAGTTTAAATTAATTTTTTTATAAATTTCATAATTATCTCCAGATAATATCAAGATTGAATAAAATGATAATATTTCATAAAATGTCATGTTAATTTCATCTGTAAAAAAAAATGTACATTCACTCTTATTTATATGTAAAGCATGCTCACTTAAATCAAATTTTTTATTTATATAATTTTTACTTTTTTTGTTCATAATCTGATTTAATGTTTTTCTAAATGTGACATTAATATTTAATTCCTCAATACAAATTTTTTCCCAATTGTTAAAAGAATTTTGAATTAAATGTATCATTAAAATTTTAGGTATTGTTTTAACAAATTGAGTATTAATATCATTTATTACAAATTTAATGTTGGGTAAAATAATTTCAAATTCATAAATTGATTTTGTAAAATCATCATGATAAAGAACCCAATCATATTTCAGATTATAAGTATTTTCATTACAATTAAGAGTAATATTTGATTTATAATCATCAATTTTAATTAATTTTTTAATGTGTTTAAAAAAACAATAAATTATATTTTGAATTTCACTTTTAAAAATAACAAATTCATTATTATCTAAATTAAATTTTATTATATTACTCAAAAAAATTTTAAATTTTTCAAATGATAATATATAATATAAAGGTAAATAAGAAAAAGGGATAAAAATAATTTGTTCAGTATTTAAATTAACATTCCTAAATTTTAAAGACATACTTTCACAAATTAATTTAGTGTTAAAAAATTGTCTTTTGTCATTTATAACTTGAATAATAGATTCTTTTTCCATTTTAAAAGATTGACTTTTCATATTTGGTAATTCTTTACAATAGTTAAATAAAAAATTAATAATTTCATTTTTTTCTTCATTTTTTAAAATCCCATCAAAATTATCCATAATTCTAGTTGTTTTTCTCCCTTCTTTTATCAAGGAATAAACAGGTTCAAATTTAATTAAATTAATTGTACTTTTATATTTTTCATTAGAATATGAATTATTTTCTGTATTTATTCCAGGAAGATTTTTTAAATTTCTTATATAAGATTTAGGTCTTTTTTTTGGATATGATGTTGAAGTTATATAAAATGAAGATGAAGAAGCAGAAGTAGTTTCTCCTATTTTTAATAATTCCTCATTTTTTCTTATTGGATATTCTTGACTTTGTGGATTTTTAAAGGAAAATTCTGTTGTAAATTCATTATATTTTTTAAAATATGACATATAATTTCTATTATTTAATACTAATTCTTTAATATTTTTTGTTAATCTTGTTGGATTAAAATCTTTTTTGTGATTTTTATTTTCTGCTGTTTTAAACATATTCAAATAATTAAAATTTGTTGATGTTTTATTTCTAAAATGATTTATATTCTTTTGTGACATTATTTAATTTATTTAAATTTCTAATATTATTTATTTAACAAAATGAAAGAATATTAATTTAAAATTTTTTTTAATAATGATTTTTAAAAAATATTAATATTTAAATATTTAATCATAAATATTTTTAAAAAGACCAAATCTTAATAGATTTATCATCAGAATAAGAAATAATATTTTCATCATTCATTTCAATCAATCCATTAATGTTATCATTATTATTATCTTTAACAATTTGAATACAATCATAATTATCACTCCTATAAACTCGAATATCTTTACTATAACCTCCAGTTAAAAAAACTCCTTTATTTTCAATATTACAAATTCCCCAACATTTAAATTTATTATCAATTTCCTTAATAATTTTTCCTTGTTTAATAGAAATAATTTTAATAATATAATCATCTTTTCCTCCAACAATAAATCTATCATCATCAATTCTTTTTAATAAATTATTACCATAACATTCAGCTTCTTTAATATAAATTATACATTCATATTTTTTTAAATTCCAAATCTTTGTTCCTGATTCACCAGAAGAAATTAAAATATTATTTTCTTCAAATAATAATATAGAATAAACTTTATTTTTATGAATTAAAGTTTGTCCTTCTTCAAAAGTATTACTTTTACTTTCCCAAATTTTAATAGTTCCATCAAAAGAACAAGAATATAAATTTCCTTTAGAATCATAAATAACTTTATTAATTGAATCTTCATGAGCTTCTTCAATTATAACTTTTTCAATATATTCATTTTCATTTTGATTCCAAGTTTTAATTGATTTATCATTTGAACAAGTTACAAAATTATTTTCATTTTTTATACTTACATAAATTATTGAATCACTATGACCATTTTGTATTGTTTGAATTTCATTAAAACGACTATCAAAAATTTTTATTGATTTATCATCTGAAACAATAATTAAATTTCCTGAAGGAAAAATTGCTATTGAATTAATCCAATAAATTCTTGCATTTACTGTTTTTATGTTTTTTAAATTTGATGTTTTTAATTGTATTTTTTTCTTTTGATTTAATAATAAATTTAATTCTTTTAATTTTATAATTTTATTTTCTACTTCATCTATTTTTTCTCCTTTATTTCTTATTTCTTTTTGTAAATCTTCTATATCTTTTTTTATTTTTATATTTTCTTTTTCTAATAATTCAATTTTTTTATTTGTTGTATTTTTATTTTCTTTCAATTCTTTTTTAAATTTTTTATTTTCTAATTCTAATTTATTTATTCTTTTCATTAATATTGATATAATTTCTTCAGATAAAAGTTCTTTTTTATTTAAAGTTAATTCAAATTTATCTTCTGCGATAAAATTTAGTTTTATTCTATTTAAATCTTGATCTAATTTTATTTCAAATTTTCCTTTATCAATTATTGAGCCTATATTTTCAATGATTTGATTAGAAGTTAAATTATTTTCAAATAATTTTGATTTTTTAAAAAATTCTAAATTAAAAGAATTTTGGTATATTCCTATATTTTTTGAAATATTTATTATTATAGAATTTGGATTAGAAGTTAATGTTATTTTCCAATCATTATAATTTTTTTCAATTTCTAATAACATGTGATTTTCAATCATTTTTCGAATATTTAAATTAATTTTTTTATAAATAATTTTTAATTATATTTATAAAAATGGATTATCTTCAAAAATTAAAGTTAAAGATGTTTTTTATTAATCAGCAATTTATTTATTTTTTTGATTTCTTTTTTTGGAAAATATTAGATTATCTATATTATCTTTTTCCAATTTTTTTAATTTTTGGGTGTATGTTCCTTTCTTAAAAATAAATTTAACTTAAATAAAAAACTTAATAGTACTTAATTCTAAAATTTATCTTCAAATTTTAACTTAATTTGTAAATCATATAAAAATTTCGATATTAATTAAAAATTAGAAAACTATTACCTTTCTAAATATCAACTTATTATGAACATAAAAATTTAATAAAAAAAATTATTCATTTATATCTCAAAAAACCAAAAAAAAAAATTAAAGGAAAGACAGGATTATGGAAAAATGGTATTAATAAAGTAATATATTTTCCTCATATGAATTATGACTGAATTAAAAGAAAAATATTTATAAGAATGATATTAAAAAATAATTTTTGATTATTATTTATAATATTCTTTAGTAAAAATTATTAAAAAATTAAACTTTTAGATAAAATCAATGAATTAACAGATAAAGGATTAAATTCAAATTCAAATTTAATTTTTAAAAAAGATCAAAATATTTTAAATTTTAACAATCACTTTACCGTCATGTTGGAAATAAATGGGTCCATTTTTTAAGAATTAAAAAATCGTGATTTAAATAAATTGCTGTATAATATTTGAAGATTTTATCTTTGATTTTAACAATAAATTTATCATACTTTATTATGTCAATAAAACATTAAAATTTTTATAATATAAATTTAGAGATTATTTAATGAGTCATGTATTTTTTTATTATTTTCAAAATTATCTTAAGAATAGTTATTTAAATTAGTTTTAGGAATCTCCATTGCATCATCTTCGGAATCATCCTGTTTTAGATTAATTCAAACGGTTTTAAAATTGTTTTTAATAAGTTCAACTTTAATATTATTCTACCAAATTTTTGAAAGTAAATATAAAATATTTGTTCTTATTGTTGATAATTTTTTTGAAACTGTTCTTTCTAATATTATGCTTTTAAAATTTTATATTCTTTCTTTAATTAAATTCATAAATTTTTCTTTTATTATATTAAAACTATTTTTCAGATTTAAGTTTTTAAAAAATTTTTCCTATATTGTATTTAATATTTAAAAAAACAAGTCCCCATCGTTTATAATTTTATTGAAAAAAAATTTGTGTTTAAATAAACAGGTGATATTAAAAAATCAATATTTTCTAAAGTTGACTAATCTTTTTATTTACAAGACGATAGTATATTATATTCATTATAATTATCTTCAGTTATTTTTACTTATTTTAAATAATTAATTCATCATGAAAAATAATCGATTTTTTACAAATTATTTTAATTTTTTTATTTTTTTTTTCTATATTCTTTTTTCCTGACATAATGTATTAGAATCAAATGGAATATTAAAAAAATTGAATTTAATTAATTGAATTGGTGATATTAATTATTCCTTTTTTGTTATTTTAATACCTTTTCTAATATTATTTTTTGAATTTTTTAAGAAAATTATTGTTTAATTTAAAAATATTTTTGGAGATTTCTCTTACTTAAACTTTAATAATTTTTTTGTGTATTATTAGGAAAATTAATTTTAGGGATAAAAACTTAAAAAAAAGAGAAAAACAAGAAGAGAAATGAAAGAAGGAAGAAAAGAAAAAAAGATATTCTTTAGTTTTATTTGAATTTATTGAATAAAATTAAGAATAAATAATTAAAATTTAATTCTTTAAGTTTTTTAAATCATTTTAAAGATATATTATGGAGAATGATAAAATAGATGAAAATATAGAAAAAAAAGTTGACAACAATAAAAAAGAAAACAAAATTTCTGAAGAAAATGAAAAAATATTAACGAATAATAAAATAAAGAAAGAAGATAAAAAAATAGGATATTCATATGATGCATACTCAGATTCAAACATATTTTCAAAAATTTTTTTTTTTTGGGCATTATATATTTTACGTTTATCCCATAAAATAGATCTTAAACCAGAATATTTAGGACCATTAAATAAAAATAATGATTCAACATATTTTTATGATGAATTAAATGCAATTTGGGAAGGAAAATCTTATAAAAATAAAAAAAATAATGCATTATTTAAAACAATTATTAGAGCAAATGCATGTAAATTATTCGTAACAATATTATTTAATTTATATGGAGCAACTTCAGAATATTTTCAAATAGTTTTAATAAAAAATTACATAGATTATTTTGATTCAGGAGCCGATTTTTTTGGAATAAAAGATTTAAAAACAATAGGAATAATATATATTATAATTTCAATTTTAGGAGTATATGAATTTTTACATGTAATGATGAAACAAAATGAAGTAGGAGTAAGAGCAGCAAGACAATTAAATTGTTTTATATATAATAAATTAATTAAGGTTTCTCCATCTAGTTTTTCTCAAAGAGCAACTCCAGGAGAGATAGTTAATTTTATGCAAGTTGATTCAGAAAAATTAAAAGATATGATTCAATATGCTCCTTATTTATTTGTTTCTCCTTTTAAAATTGTTTTTTTTTGTTATTTACTTTTTAATTTTTTTGGAATTGCTTTTTTTGCAGGTTTTTTTATTATGATTTTAACTCTTCTTATTAATTTGAAAATTAATAATATTTATGGAAAAATACAAGAAAAGGTTTTATTAAAAAAGGATGAAAGAATGAAAGTTACAACAGAAACTTTTGATAATATTAAAACATTAAAATTATATAATTGGGAGAATGAATTTAAAAATAAAATATATAATAAAAGAGATGAAGAAATTTTACAATTAAAATATGCATTATATGTTAATATTGGGAATATTGTTTTATTTTGGATGTGTCCAATTCTTGTTGCAATTGCAACAATTGCTTTATATCAATATTTAAATGATGAATTTAAAATTTCTACTATGTTAATTGGATTAACTATTTTCGGAAGATTACAAGAACCAATTGTTCTTCTTCCTGATGGAATTAGTAAATTAATTGAAAGTAGAATTTCTTTAAATAGAATTGAAAAATTTATTAAAGAACCTGAAATTAATAATAAATATATTCATCAATGTGAATTTGATGAAAATAAAAATTATTCTATTAAAATTAATAATGGTAATTTTACATGGGGTATTAAACAATTAGTTAATGAAGAAGATGAAAAAAAAATGGAATTAAAAAAAAATAATAATACTTTAGAAAATGAAAATAATATTGAAGAAAAAGAAAAGAAAATTATAAAAGATAGTTTACAGGAAAATAATATTGAGATAGGAGAAAAAAAACAAAATTTAGATGATAAATTTGAAGAAAAAAAAGAAAATATAGAAAATAAATTTTCGGAAGATAATATAAGAGAAAGTAATATTAAAGAAAAAAAAATTTTTGAAAATGATGAAGAAAAAATTATTGAGAATGATATTAAAGAAGAAAAAAATATTGAAAATAATATTAAAGAAGAAAAAAATATTGAGAATAATAATATTAAAGAAGATAAAAATGAAGAAGAAGATATAGAAGAAGAAAATGAAGATATTAATTTAAAACCAAAAGAAGATAATAATTTAACAGAGTCTCTAATTCCAAAATCTAAAAGAACAACAACTGCAGAAAATAAAAGAAAAAAAAAGGAAAAAATAATATATAAAGATGGTTGTAAAATAGAAATAGAAGTTCCAAAAAATGGGAATTTTGATATAACATTAAAAGAAATAAATTTAAATATAAAACCAGGAGAAATAATAGGAATAATAGGAGAAGTAGGATGTGGAAAAAGTTCTTTACTTCAAGCAATATTAAATTCATTAATATTATTAAATCCAAAAGAATGTGATGGAATATATATAAATGGTTCAATAGGTTATGTTTCTCAATCAAGTTGGATTCAAAATGATACAATAAAAAATAATATTCTTTTTTTTAAAAAATATAATGAAGAAAAATATAAAGAAGTTTTAGAATATTCACAATTAAATTATGATTTATCTAATTTTGAAGGAAGAGATAATACAGAAATAGGAGAAAAAGGAGTAAATTTATCAGGAGGACAAAAAGTTAGAATTGCTTTAGCAAGAACTTTATATAATAATCCTGATATATATTTATTTGATGATCCTATTAGTGCTTTAGATGCAAATGTTGGAAAAAAAATTATGAAAGATTGTATTATTAATTATTTAAATGGAAAAACTAGAATTATTGTTACTCATGCTTTACATTATTTAAAATATGTTGATAGAATTTTTTATATGAAACAAGGTAGAATTGAATGGATTGGAAATTATGAAGAAATTATTTTAGAAGATTTTTTTCAAAAATTAAATAAATCTAAAATATCAAGACATAAAAGTAGTGATATAAATGATGAAATAAATACAAATAAAAAAATTGATAATGAAGAAAATTATGAAAATATTGAAGATGATTTATTAAATTCAGAAAATAATTTAGTAAGAATAATAAAAGATGAAGATGAAGAAAAAGGAACAGTTCAAATGAAAGTATATTTTGCATATTTAAGATATATGGGTGGAGTATGTTTTATGATATTTATTGTAATTGTAATGTTTTTATGGCAAGCAGCAAAAGGAGGAAGTGATTATTGGATTGCATATTATTCAAAGCATCAAGATATATTTAATAATAAATGGCTTTTTTTATTAATTTATTCTGCTTTAGGAATGGGAAGTATACTTTTTGTATTTTTTAGAATATATTTATTAAGTAGAAGTGTACTTAAATTAAATAAAACTTTACATAAAGATATGATTGAAAAATTAATAAAAGCTCCTATAAATTTATTTCATGAAACAATTCCAAGAGGACAAATTTTAAATAGATTATCTAAAGATTTAGAAGAAATGAATAATTCAATGTATAAAGTAGGAGATTTTTTAGTTGGAATGTATTCTTGTCTTGGAGCTGTTGTTTTATGTTCAATATTTGATTTTTATTCTCTTATAATTATTCCATTTATGGCTCTTTTAGGTTATTTAAATACCAGATATTATTTAGTTGGTTCAAGACCATTAAATCGTTTAGAAAGAATTTCTCGTTCTCCTATGTTAAATGTTATTTCAGAAACAATTCCAGGAAATACTTCAATCAGAGCTTTTAATAAAACAGAAAATTATTTAAAAAAATTTTATAGTAAAGTTAATGATAGTTTTAAAATAAATATATTTATACAAGGTGTTTATAATTGGTATCATGAACAATTTGATTTAATTGGAACTTCATATATTTTATATTTAGTAATTAATACAATAATATTTGAAAAAAAAAAATATGATGCTCAAGCTGTTGGAGTAATGTTTACTTATTCTTTAATGTTACAAGAATATTTAGCTTGGGCTTTTTCTCAAACTGCACAATTAGAAACTTCAATGGTTTCTATGGAAAGATGTTTAAAATATACTAAAATCATAGGTGAAAATCCATCAATTATGATAAATGATCAAAATTTAATTGATAAAAAATGGCCTCAAGAAGGAAAAATAAAATTTATTAATTATAGTGTTAAATATCGTCCTAATACTGAAATTGTTTTAAAAAATTTAAATATTGAAATTAATTCAAAAGAAAAAATTGGAGTTGTTGGAAGAACAGGTTCAGGAAAAAGTACAATATGTTTATGTTTATTTAGAATTTTAGAACCTTTAACAGGAACAATATTAATTGATGATGAAGATATATCAAATATAGGATTAGATTTACTAAGAAAAAATATAACAATAATTCCTCAAGACCCATGTTTATTAGAAGGAAGTTTAAAATATAATATAGATCCATTTTTAAATACAAGTAATAATGAAATAATTAATATTTTAAAAAGTATTGGATTTGAATATACTGAAAATGATAATGATTTATTAAATAAAAATATAGAACAAAATGGGAATAATTTATCTGTTGGTGAAAAACAATTAATTTGTATTGCAAGATCTATTGTTAGAAAAACTAAAATTATTGTTATGGATGAAGCGACTGCTAATATTGATATGAAAACTGAAGAAAAAATTCAAAGTGCTATGAAAAAATGCTTAAATGATTCTACTGTTATTACTGTTGCTCATAGAATTAAAACTGTTATTAATTATGATAGAATTTTAGTTTTAGATGCTGGAAATGTTATTGAATTTGATTCTCCTCGAAATTTATTAAAAAATGAAGATTCTTTATTTTATAAACTATATAGCAAATCTACTATGTAAATTTCTATTATATTTATAACTTTTTGTAATTTATGTTGTGATGTTAAGAAAGAAATAGGAATTATTTTATTTTGTTATAAAAAAATTATTATCATAAAATTATTTTTAAATTTACATGGTATATTAAATTATTATTTTTTATTTAAATGATTTAGGTAAAAAATAAAAATAAAAATCATAATATAATATTGCTCAAATATATGAAAAATATTTAAACTATTTATTTTTGAATATAATTTTATTATTTTTTTGAATTATCAAAAATTCAAACATTATAATTTGTTAAAAACTCAAAATAAAATTAATTGACACTTAGAAGTTTATTGAATAGAAACAGAGAAATTCAATATAAAAAGAATTAAAAGAACTAAAAAGCCTATATGATGAAATTAATTTCTTGAAAAGAAATTAAAGAAAAAGAAATTGAATAAGAGAAAAAGAATACTTTCAAACATTTCTTATAAAAAAAATACCAATTAATTTATTTCAAAATAGAAAAAGAACAATGAAAAAAATTCATGAAAAAGATTTCAATTAGATTATATTGATATAATATTTTAACATAAATTTGTTAAGTAATAGAAAAAAACATTTAAAGCAGTGAATTAATTGAAAAAGGATTAACTTTTTATTAAGGGTTTACAATGAAATTTTAAATAATAGAAAGAGCTTTTAAAATATATGATATATCATTAATTCACTCTTCTACATATCATCCTCAAACTAATTTTGGTAGAAGGTTAACATAGAGAAATAAAAAAATTTATTTTTAATGAATATTTAAAAAAACAAAATGATATTGAAACTTATTTATTTAAAATAATTAAAATTCTAAACTACATACTATTAAAAAAAGTATTCCAAAAGAAACCAGATATATTTAAGATGAGAATAAAATAGAAATAATTAATAAAAAAATTCTTAATAAATTATCAAAAAAATAAAATTAGTGAAAATTTTATATTTAAAAAAAAATATGTATTTGATAATGGTAAAGTAATAATTGTTCCAGATAATAATAATAAATTTGTTTTATTGAAAAATTAAATAAATAATAGATTTTTTTCATATACACAGAAATATAAAAAAGAATAAAAATTTAGAATAATCATTTCCTTTTAATTGTAATTGCAAATATATTTTATTTAAATTATATCATCAAATAATTCCTTATTATGAAAATAATTAAATAAAAAAATTAAAAAAAAAATAATTGATACATTAAGTTTTTTATATAAGAATAAATTAACATAAAGATGAATTTTTATTTTGTTCTTAAGATTGATTTCTTTTTTTCTAAATATAAATTAAATCAAAAAATAAACAATTATTATATATAATTTTAATCTATTATGAAGGTTTTATGAAAAAAATTTGGGAATTTTGAAAAAACTATTTTTTTCCAATTATCAAAGATCCCAAATTTTATAATTTAAATTATTCAAAAAATATTTTTAAAAAAATTCATTAATCAAAATATCTAATTATATAACTTGAATTTTGAACAATATCTATTTTAATATTCTATTTTTTCCAAATTAAATAAAAAAATTTTCAATAATTTTTTTCTTCATAAAAGATATATAAATTTATGAATGAAAAATTAGATTTCATTCAAAAAAATAATTCTTCGTTTATTCTTGTTTTTTCTTCAATCAATTTGAAAATGAGAAAAACAAATAATTGTTGGTGTTTAAATTTCTTTTTTTATATTTTAAAAATTTTTTGAACTAAATTTTTGAGTTTGATTATCAAAATTCTTATTAATATGAAATATATTTATTATTCTTGATTTTATTTCTATAAAAATTTTTTCAATTTCTGAATAAAAAAATTCAAATGATAAACAATAAATGTTTTAATTATTATTTTAAAATTTTTTATAATTTAAATAATTATTCAAAAGAAAAAAATATAATTTTATATTTTCACTAAAAAAATATTATAAAAATATTCCTTTCTTTTTTTTAAATTTTCTTTATTTTGAAATAATATTGAAAGGATTTGGAGATAATTTTCAATAAACTCGAAATCCATTTCCCAAGCCAAAAAGATATATTTCTTCATGTAAGTAAGTTTTTGAACCAGAAAAAATTTTAAAAAGATCTTGAATGTTATTATATATTGAAAGTCTTAATAAATATAATAATATTAAATATCTTTAAATAATAAATATTAAGCAATACAAAATGATATTATTATTATAGTTTATAAA
>JAJJKW010000026.1:0-51366 GCA_023805745.1 Isotricha sp. YL-2021b | reverse complement strand
CCAATCCCCAATCCCCAATCCCCAAAGCTTTTAAATTTTTAATTTAATATAAAAGTTCATTCAATAAATCTTTATAATATTTATTAATATCATCAAAATTTATTTATTATAGTGGAGTTTTAATTTTAATTGATTTTAAATTCTCTTGGATTTCTTTAATTTCTGAAACTTGATTTATGTTAGAAAATTATAATAAATTATTTATTATTTCTTTTATATCATTATTTTTTGTCTTGTTTTCTATTATTTCTTTATGAATTTCTATATTTGTAAAAATTAATATTTTTATCAAATAATGTAATAAAGAATATAAATTTGAAATTTTCTTTTGTTCCTCACATGATTCTTCTCCTTTTTAAAAAAAATAAAATTCAGAATAAAATAATATTTTTTTATATCATTAAGATATTAAAATTCGGGAAAAAATTTTAAATAATTCTTTTCATTTTTTTTACATTATGTTAATTAAAAGGATATATCCTATTAATTCATTATTTTTATTAAATTTATATTCTTCAAATTTTTCTTGGTCTTTAAAATCTAAATAAACAAATTCATAAACATTTACATAAATCTTCATTTAATTCATTTAAAAAATTGTTTATTCTTTCTTTAAAAAATTACCAACTCTTGCTGAAGGAAAAAATATAATTATTTAAGTAAAATAAGTACTAACTTATGTGATGGAAAATGATTAAAGTCCGAAACAATAATTTTTAATAAATTAGATACAAGAATATGGATTTTAATATCTTCAAATATATTTTGTTTTTTTCTCAATAACTGCAATATTATTAATCAATTCCTTAACAAAATAAATCTTGTATTTTGGAATTTCCTTAATTTGACATTTTTCAATATATTTATTAATGGTATATTTTTCTTTATATTTATATCATCTATATATAATTTTAAAATATATTTTAAATATAATAAAGTTTATATAGTATATATCATATAATAAATGTTCAAAAAAAAAATTTTAATAAAAATGAAACCTTTAATAATAATAGTAATAAATATTTTATTTTAAAAATATAAAAAATATTCTAAAATTAATAATTTTTTGAAACATATTCAAAACAATTAAAAAAATTATATTAAAATTCATAAATTACTTTTTTTCATTTTTTTCTGTAAATCATCTTTTAATCCCATAAAATGAACAGCTAATTTATATAAAGAATTAGAAATTAATTCATGTTCTCTATTTACTCTTGCTTTTTGTTCTTCATAAGATTTTTTATAAAAATCTAAATCAGCTAATTTTGTATTTATTTCTTCATCAGATAATTGTCTATCTTTACTTCTTAATGATAATTTTCTTATTTCTTCATCTTTTTGAAGATTAGATAATTTTAAATTTTGAATTTCATTTTTTAATGTTAATACTTCACTATTTGAAATTATTATTTCTTGTTTTGGTAAAATTGCTTTATTATTATTATTTACATCTTTTTGTAAATCTTCATATTTTTTTATATATGTTTTTTTTTCTTCTAATATATTTTCTATTAAATCATTTTTTGCTTTTAATTCATCTTTTATTTTTTCTATTTCATTTTGTTTTGTATTTGTTACATCTTTTATTTTATCATTTAAAGCTTTATTATCATTTTCAATTCTTTTTAATTCATTTTTAATTCTATCTTTTTCTAAAGAAACTTTTTGTTTATCTAAATTATTTTTTGATAATTGTGCTTCAAGAGAATCTTTTTCTCTTCCTAATTTATCTAATTTATTTTGAAGTGAAATATTTTCATTAATTAATTTTTCATTTTCTTCATTTTGTCTTTTTATAGTTTCATCTTTTTCTTTTATTTCATATTCATTAAAATAATCATTTTGAGGTTCAATATTTTTAGGAATTTCATCTAAAATTCCTCCTATTAAAATTCCTGTATCTTTTTGTTCATTTTTATTTGTTTTTTTATTATTATTATTATTATTTTTATTCTCTTCATTTATTTTTTTAATATCATTTTGTAAATCTGAAACTTTATATTCTAATTTTTTTTTTTCAAATTCAATATTTTTTGTATTTTCTTTTTCTTTAATTAATTCAGAATTTATTTTTTCTAATTGTGCTTTTAAAGCATTATTTTCTTTATTTGCTAAAAGTAATGTTTGTTCTAATGATGATTGAAATTTTGCTTCATCTTCATTACTTCTATATAATTCTTTAATATGTTTATATTTTATTTTTAAATCATTATAATCTTTTTGAATTTTTTCATTATCACTTAATTTCGCTTTTGTATCAAGTAATTCATTATATAAATTTTTTATATCTTCTTTTCCTTTTTTATCTAATACTTCAATTTGTTTTTTTAATTCACTAATTTCATCTTCTTTTTCATTTAATTGTTTTATTAAATCATTTTGAGTATATGTTTCTTTTATTAATTGTTCTTTAATTTCATTATTATCTCTTTGAGAGTTTTTCAAAATATCAATTTCAGTGTCTTTTTCAATTATTTTATTTTCAATTTCAGTATTTTTTTTTTCTAAATTTTCAATTTGATTTTTTAAATTTGAAATTTGCATTTCTTGTTCTTTAATTGCAGTAATATAATTATTTTTTTCTTTATCAAATCTATTTATCATTGTTGTATTTAATAAAGTAGATTTATCTAACATAATTGATCTTGATTGACTAATTGATTCTGTATCAATTATAATATATTTTTCAATTACAACAAAAAAAAAATTACAAATCATTTCATCAAAATCAGCACAACGTTCTAAATAAATTTCTTTTTTTGATGAAATAGAACATAAAAAAATTATAACTTCAGAAAGAAGATTTAATTGTTCTATATCATTTTTTAATATTTCATCTATTATAAAGTTTTTCTTTATTTTAAATGTATTTTGTGAAAATTTTGCTTTTTCTGAATGTTTTGTAATATATGAATCTATACTTTTTATTATTGATAAAAAATTTCCATATTTATTCTCATAATTTTCTTCATTTGAAATATCCATTTTACTTCCTTTTATTTCAAATTCTGGTTCTCTAAATTTATATTAATTTAAATATTTACACTTCCAATAACAAATCTTTGTAAAATTTTCCATTTGATAAAACATTTAAATTTAAAATTGGGTTGTGAAAAAAAGAATCTATTAATTTATTTAACTATAATTAATCATTATATAACATTCTTACTAAAGTAATATAATTTAATTGGGTTGTGTTAAAAAATGAAGTATTCATATTTTTTTTTTTTTTGAAAAAATATATTTAATTAATTAAATATAGATTTAAATTTGCCTAAAATTTTTTTTACAGAAAAAATTTATAATAAATTTAATGACTTATAGTCTTATTTTTAAAATTATAATTATTATTGGAAGAATTACTTCCAGTAGAATTATGTGAATTATTAATAACTTTATAATTTTTAAAAGTTGTAACAGAATTAGAATTTGTTAAACATTTTTTACTTGGACTATTTGATTTTTTTTTAGATTTATTTTTTCTTCTTCTTTTTATTTCTAAATCAATAATACCATTTTTTCTATGTGTATTTTGGCTTTTAGAATTTTCTTTTGTATGTTTAATTTTTTTTCCTTGAGAATTATTTTTTGTATTTATAGATATTTTACTTATTGAAAAATTAACTTTTTGATTAATTGAATTAATTTTATTATTTTGAGATGAACGATTTCTTATATGTCTTAATGTTTGAGAATAAGCAGAATTTTCTCTTAAATTATTTAATGCATTGTTTATAACTAAATTTGTTTTTTTTAAATTTTGATAATTTAAAAAAGGATTACTCGATGATTTTTTTTCATTATGTATTTTTATATTAGTAAATGAATTTTTATCCGATTTTCCTTTACTTGATGAATTATTTTTTGTTTTATAAATATTAAATGAAAGATGTTTTTTTATTAAAGAAGGATTTTTTATTACTTGATTATTATTATTATAATAATTATGATTAAAAGATTTAGTTTTATATAATTTATTAGGTTTATTTAATAATTCAATATTATTTGAATTATTTTCTGAACTTTCATAATTTAAATTACTATATCTATTATTTGAATTATCATTATTTGAATTATAATTTACTTTAATTCCTCTAATAGAAGCACTTTGGCATCTTTTTTTCATTATTGCATTATTACTTTTAAACCTTTCTTTATTATCATTATGAATATTAATTTTATAATTAGATTTCTTATAACATAAATTATTATTATTTTGATTTAAATGATTTTTTTTTTCATTGTCTTCTAATAAAGGATAATAAGTAAAATTAATAAAAGCATTTTGAAAACGTTGACTTTTCAAATAAACTTGATATCTTTGTTTAGTTTCCAATCCAATTTTTTCAATTCTATTACAATATCTTTTATCAAAATTATCTTTATTTTCAGGAATAAAAGGAGCAATAATTTTTTTAGATTTTAATTCATCCCAAGGATAAAATTTAATCCAACTTTCATTTTTAACATCAATAATATTACCATAACCTAATCTTTTTTCAGGTTTTCTAATTAATAATTTATTAATAAAATCTTTAGAATCTTGACTCCAACCAAAAGGAATATCATCATTTTTAATAATAATTTGTTTCATAATCATTTGTTCTTTAATTTCTTTTCTATTTTTTCCTAAATAAGGTCTTTTTCCCATCATACATTCATAACCAATAACACCTAAAGCAAAAAAATCAACAGATTTATTATGATTTTTTCCTTGCATAACTTCAGGTGACATATAACCTGGAGTTCCACTTGTTTCTTTATTATTATTATTTGAAAATATTTTAGAAATTCCAAAATCTGTTATTCTAATATAACCATTATTATCCATTACTAAATTTTCTGGTTTAATATCTCTATGAATTACTTTTTTATAATGAATATATTCTAAACCTAATATAATATTACATATAAAAAATTTTGTTTCTTCTTCTGAAAATTTTCTTTGGCGGCAAATGTGATATCTTAAATCTCCTCCTGATAATAAATCCATTACTAAATATAAATTATCATAATCTTGAAATGCATAATACATATTTACTATAAATGGATTATTTAAATGAGAAAGAAGTTCTCTTTCATATTTTATTGATTTTTCACTTTTTTTATCTATTATTTTTAATTTTGACATCTCTTTTAATGCATAATATTTTTTTGTTTTTTTTTCATATACTTTCCATACTTTTCCAAATCCTCCTTTTCCTATTATATCTTGAAATTCAAAAGAAGAACGATTAACTATTTTAATCAGAGTTTTTTTTTATTTTGTTATATATTGATTTTTTTACCTTCTTCTCCTTTTGGTACTTTGTATTTATTTGTTGTCATTTTTTGACCCATTATTTAATTTTTTTTTAAATTAAAATTTAATTTAATTTATTTAACATTTTTTTTTTATTATAATTGTACTATATATATAAATGACAGAATTATCAATTAGAAGGTAAATAAATTTTATAAATATTTTTTATTATAGATATATTCATGAATTAAAAGAGAAAATTGAATTAAAATTAATTCCAAATAAAACTAATGAAGAAATTTTAAATAAATATTTTAGATTTTTTGATTTGGAATCTTTAGGTTTATGTAATCTTCAAAATTTTATTAAAACAAATGAAAGATTAGGACTTGTTTATAAAAATTCAACAGATCTTGAAAATATTTTTAATTATTTTGATAAAGATAAAGATGGGTATATTAATTATAGAAATTTTTCACGAGAAATTTTTTCAATGGAAAAATTAAATAAAAAAAAAGATTTCCAAAAGGCAGATTTTATTTCAATATTAACTAATAAATTAAATGAAAAAGGAGGAAATTTAGCTTTTGTAAAATTAATAAAATCATTTTTAATAAATGATTATAATGATAAAAAAAAAATAACTATTGATGAATTTTTAAATGTTTTAAATGAATGTCATTTAAATTTTAATTCTTTTGAAATGCAATATTTATATCAAGAATATGATTTATTTATAAATGGAGTTGTTTTATATTATAGAATAATTGAACGTTTAATAAATAAATATTGGGATGAAAAAAGAAATTATTTATCCATAGATTTTTATAATCATTTAACTGAAGAAGGAAATAAAACTATTTCATTAAATGAACTTAGAAATATATATATTAATACTCCTAATGATGATATGAAAAAAGAATTATTTTCTAAATTTTTAGATATTTATAAATTTATAACTTCATCAAATATTAACAAACCTATGTCCTTAAATGATATTAAAAAATTTATTAAACATTTTGGTTTTGGAATTGAATCTGATTATGAATTAAGGGAATTATTATTTGAATTAGATGAACAAAAAATTGTGAATCCTCAAAATGAAAATCAATATAAATTGAAAGATAATTATACAAAAAATCAATTTGATAATTATAACAATAATAAAAATTTCCAAAATAATTTTCAAAAATATGATAAAAATATTAAAAATCAAGTTGATAAAATTTTAAATGTATTAAGAAAATATTTAGTTAAATACGGAAGGAATTGTTTCTTTTATTTTATAAAACATTTCAAATATTATGATGATAATAATACAAAAACAATAAATAAATATGATTTCTTTAAAGTATTAAAAGACTTTAATATTAATATTCCTTTAATGGACGTTGAAAATATTTTTTATGAATATGGGATAAATAGTAAAAAAGATGAATTAGATTATATTAATTTTTTAAATATAATAACACGACCTTTTGCTACTCAATCAAGAGTTTCTTTAATTCAAAAAATATATGATAAATTAATTAAAATTGCAAATAAAAATAATTGTCCCTTAAATGTAAAATTAATAAAAAATTTATATAATCCAAAAAATAATTATTTTATTTCTGATGAAGGAGAGAATAGAATTGATTTTGAAAATTGTTTAGAGTTATATCATTATTTTTTTAAAGGTATTAATAAAGATGATTTTTCTGAAGATGAATTTTTTGAATTTTATTCTTTTATATCTTATCTTATTGAAAATGATTATAACTTTACATCATTATTAAACAATGAATGGAATTTATTAAATATTGAAAATACAGAAGAAATATTATTAAATAAAAATGATTTTGATTTTACCTTTAAAAATAATAATTTCAGTAATAGAGAAATGTTCAATAATAACTTTAAAGAAGAAAATGATAAATTAATAGATGAAAATTTAGATAATTTAAGTACAAAAAATCATCCAAGAACACCTTATCATTCAAATAATAATCTTAATCAACATTTTGAAAAAGAAAATGAAGATAATTTTAATGATTCTTTAGAAAAACTAAAACAAAAATTAAGAATAAGAGGAATTAGAGGTTTATTATATTTACATAGACAATTTTTATTATCTTGTCCAAATTTAATGAGAATTTCATATAATGATTTTAAAAATGTTTTACAAGGACAACATATATTATTAAATGAAAATGAATATAATATTTTATTTAGTTATTTTTCATATGATAATTATCTTCTTTTTTCAAATTTTATAAGAGAATTTAAAAAAAAATTAAATGATAATAAACTTGAAGAAGTAAATAATGCTTTTTCAATTCTAGATTTACAAAATAATGGAAATGTGACAATGAATCAAATAAAAATGAATTATGATGCAAAAAACCATCCTGATGTTATTTCTGGGAAAAACAATGAAGAAGAAAAATTACTTGAATTTATTGATTGTTTTCAAATTAATAATTATATTTTAAATTATGGAACTAATAATGATAAAAGCAATATTATTGAATTTGAAATATTTGCTAATTTTTATGAATATGTAGCATTTGTTTATGAGAATGATAATATCTTTAAAAATATTATTAATTCAACTTTTCATGAGTAAAATAGAAACTATTATTTTTTTTTATTTAAACTTTATTTAAGAGACTTTGGTAATTATTAAAATGTTTTTTTTTTATTTTATTTTATTTATAATATTTATATTTACAAAACAATTAGACTTTATTTTGTAAATTTTTTATTAGGAATTTTAAATGATTCCCTGTTTGAATTTTTTTTTAAATTTTTGAAATCAATATTCCTTATATAAGTCTTTTTACTATTTTGTCTATTAAATCCAACTTTTTCTTTAATATTATTATTATTGTTATTTGCATTTTTATAAATTAAGAAATTATTGACTAAAGAACTATTATTAACATATATATTTTGTACTTTATTTCTAATATTTTTTTTTGAGGATTTTTTTCTTGATAAATTATGATAAAAATTTAATTCTGAATTGACTCTTTTAGTTTTATTAGAAAAATTTTCAACAGCTCTTCTTATAGGTGAAACTCTATTTTTTAAATTAAATTCATTGTAATTAAAATTATCATAATCTATAGAAGAAAATTCTGAATTAAATCTTTTTTGACGATCACTAAAACAAAGTTCATTTTGAAAAGTTGGAAAATATGAAATAGTTAAAGTAAGTTTTTTAGGACTTTTATTTTCAGAAAATGTTGATTGAAGAATATTTGATTTAGAATTGTTTAAACTAGTTGATAAATATTCCAATTTTCTATTTTTATTTAAAAGAATATTTGATATATTATTTGAATAATTATAATCATTATAAAATGTATTATAATGAGAATTAGAATATGAGTGAATAGGATTTGATATTTTATTTTTTGTTATTGATTTTATTTTATTTTCTAATTGATTTTTTGAATTTTCTAATTCTAAAATTTTATTTGTTTGGTTTTTATATTCTTTTTCATATTTTAATACCTCTTTTTTTAAATTTGAATTTTCAGCTTTTAAAATTAATATTTCATTTTCTTTTCTATCTGTAAATATAAATTCTCCATTTTCATATATCACATTTGTTAATTTTTTTAACTTTTCATATTCTTGTTGTTTCATTTGTAAAGCTTTTATTTTATTATCTAAAAGAATATTATGATTTTTAAGAATAAATTCATTTTTAATTATTTCTCTTATTTTGTTTTCATTTTTCAATAAAATTGGTTCATATTTTTCCAAGAAAATTTTATCTTGATTATTATAAAATTCTTTCAATAAAACTTTTATTTTATTTACAATTTCCATTATTAATGTAATATCCGTTAAATTTAATTTTAATTGTATTATATTTGATATTCTATCTAATTCAAAACTAATATCATCATAATAATTTATATTCTTTTTTAACTTATAAAAACTTGATTTTCTTGTATATGATGTTTCTATTGATTTGAAATTTTCAATCATTATACTTTCAAAATTAATTTATTTTTTTTATTTTGATTTATATTTTATTTTACTCTTTTAATGATTTAAATTTAACAATTAATTTATTAAATAAAGAAGAATTCAAATAATTATTTTATATTTTTTACATTATTTAAAAAAAAAAATTATTATAAATATTTCTTAAATTTAAAATTTTTTTTATTAATTATCTTAAAAAATATTTTTATCTAAATGGCAAATAATTTAGAAAAAAAATATTCTTTACCAAACAACCATATAAATATAATAGAAAAGAACCCTATGATTGATATTGAAAAATTAATGAATAAAGATTGTGAATATATTTTATTTGAAATACCTAAAGGTTTTGATAAAACTCTTCTTTCAAAAATGAGTATTAAAAAATTTAAAAAAAATGGAAAAAGTATAAAATTAATAAATAATTATAAAGGATTATGTTATGACCAAAATGATCCAATTTCAAGACAATCATTAGTTGTTTTTAATGAAAAAAATCAAAAAAGATTAATATTTAAACCTACTGATAGATATATTAAAATATATGAAAGTATTGAACTTTTAGAACCTGATATTAATAGCATTATAAAAAGAAAACTAAAAAGTAAGAATAATGAAGAAAAAAAAATAAAAAATAAATCTAAAAAAAATTAATATATTATAACTTAATATAGCAGAAAGTTTTTTAACAAATATAATTGAAATTGAATAATCATATAATAGATATACTCATATTATATTTATATATAAAAAAAATCTTCCTTAGATAAACAAAAACTATTTAATCTTGAATCTAGAGTAAAATTATTTTTAATATTTATTCTTCTTTTTTGTAACTTAAATGTTAAGGGAGAATAATTTTTTTTATTAATAGAATTATTTACAGATGGTAAATAATTAGAATCATTTATATTAAACTTTAACACCTTTTTTTTTAAAGAAAAACCTCTTTTTGGATTTAATGTTTTATTCATTTCATTTTTCTCTAATGTACTATCATAATTATTTTTAAATCTTATTTTAATTCTTTTTTTTCTTTGATTATAAATATCTTTTAATTTTATTATATGTTCATTTTTCAATTCATCAGCTAATTTTTTTTTCTCTCTTAAATCTGGATTTTGAAGATAAATATCACATAAATTTCCAGAATAAATTAATTTTTTTTTTCTTATATTTGTTCTTGCTAATATTAATAAATTAGTTTTATCAAAATATTTATACATATTATCATTACTATCTTTTTTAAGTATTGTTAAACCACAGATTTTATCAAAATATCTTTTATATGAAATTTCTATTGGAATTTCCCAATTATGTTCATTTTTTTTAAGTAATTTTTGGTGTGGATTATAACTTTCAAAAACATCAATTATTCTTATTTTATTTTCTAAAGCATATTGAACAATTTTTTTTCTTAATTTTCTAGCTTTAAAATAAAGCATTTTAAAATATATATAAGGAAGTTTAAATTCATTCCAAATAAAATCTTTACTCATTTTTAAAAAACAAGTATAAAAATTAATTTCTGGTTTATTTGATTCAGGAATATCCATAATTTTTGTTTTCTTTGTATTTTCAAAAGTATCTACTTTTCCTTCATTTAAAAGTATTTCATAAAAAAAAATATCTGGATTTTTATTAAATTCTATTTGGAGTTGTTTAAAATTAAATTTAGAAAATTTTTTTCGATTAAAATGTCTTAATGTCGAAATAGGCCTCATATTAATTATTTAATTTTTTATCGTTAAGTTTCCAAATTTTAAAATGAAAAAATATTTAATTTAATATTATATACAATATTAAAATATTTTAATTAAGGAGTTAATAATCTTCTTCTATTATATTTTTTTCCTGTTTCAGTTATTATATTTCTTTTTTCAATTTTATTTAAATTATTTTCAAAATTTTCTAATTCTATTTCAAAGAAATCATTTGAATTCCAAGATTTAATATATGGTTTATTTGATATTGTATTATTACTTTTTAATCCAACATTTCTCGTATATGATATATAATTAGAATCTTTATTATGATTATCAAAAAAAGGTTCTTTTAAATTCTTTTTTTCCTGTTTTACCCATCTTTTAATACCTTTTTCAGTTAAATAATAATTATGTTTATATATTGGAGATTTATAAGAATGTTTTTTAATTTTCTTTTTTAAATTAATTTTTAATATTTTCATTATATCATCATTAGTATTTTTATTTTTATTTTCAAAAAAATATGAATATGTTTTAATTGGAAGTCCGTATTCAGGTTTTATATTTAATGTGTCAATGATATTCTGTTTATTATGTTCATATACAAAAATATTTTTATCAAAACTTGTATTTCTTTGTAATGAATCAATTTCTTTATAAATATAATTCATTTTTTCTTCTTTTTTTTTTATTTTAATATTTTCATGATATGAATTAATATCATCTTTAATAGAATTAATCACTCTTTCTGAAAAAACTTTTTGTTCTAAATTTATATGATTATCTCTAAAAAAATAATTTTTCCTATCAATCATATAATAAAGATCTTGATATTTTGGATTTTTTTTAATTAAATTTACAAGATTTTTTCTTCTTTCTTCATTTAATTCATCTAAATACAAGACAGGCTTATTTCTATGTGAATATGAATCTATATTATGACTTATTATATTTTTAACAGTTCTTTTCCCATTTTTAATACTCATTATATTTATTAAAAATAATTTTTTTTATAATAATATGAAAAAAAGTTTTTTTAAATAAAATATAACTTAAAAAAAAGACTAGAAAAAATCATCAACACTTTACTCATTATTATTTTTTATGTCATTATCGAAAAATAAATATTTAAATCCAAAAGGTTGAAAAGGATATCCATCAGCATAAAAAAATTTATTTTGAAATTCAACCCAATGTAATCTTAAAGTATGTAAAAAACATTCCATTAAATCCATAAACATTAAAACTCCAATAGTAATATTTGCAAAAACAAAAAATGATAAAACAATTAATATAAATTTTAATCCATAATAAAAATCACCGTCTTGTATAAAAATTAAAATGAAATATTCAAAAAAAACTTTAGATAATTGTGAATGAGCTAAACTTAAAGCCCAAAGTCTTAAATAAGAAGCAGTATTACTTATTGTTCCTAATATAAATTCTATTGTTTCAATTAATTGATTTACAATTAAATCTGTAATTGAAGGATATTTTTTTAATAATTTTGATTTATGTAAATAACTATAATGAATATCTATATTATATTCATTTTCTGAGTCTTTAGGAATTTTTTTCACTAATATTAAATTTTCTCTTTCTTGCTTTTTATTTAAATAATATACTAAAATTGGTTTTGGAACTAACATAAAAAAAGCACAAATTAAACATATTATTAAAACTGCTTTATGATAATTTTCTTGTTGGTATTTATTATTTTTATTTAATTTTCCCCAAAGTGGTTTATCTTCGATAGAACCCATTTTTAATATTATATTTATCATTTGACTTATTATACTTGGAGCTTGAGAAGTATCTTCCCATTTTTTATTCCATTTAATATATATTAATATTATCATATAACCAAAGAGGATTGACATAAAAATTAATTGAGGTATGAATACTAAAATAAATGATATAAAGTCATTAAAATATAAATCATTTAAACCTTTTAATATAATTCCAAATATCATTTGTAAAACACCATAAATTACACTTAATTTCATTTTTAATGAATTTATAAAAGATAATTCATTTGTAGAAGAATACCATTTTGAATCAATTCCAATTGGATAAATACAATTATTTTTTCTATTAACAATTGTTTCATTTGTAATAATAACATTATAATAACAAGAATGGAAAATAGGAAGTGGATTACCAATAAAATCATTATACATTAAACCACAATAAAAAGAAGAAAAACCCATGAATATAATAAAATATTTATATTGAATTCCCAATTTCAAAATTGAATCTTTTGATTTTTCAATTTTATCATTATAATAATAAATATACAATCCAATTAATAATAAAATTAATCCATGACCAATATCACCAAACATAATTCCAAATAAAAAAGGGAAAAAAATTATATTAAAATATCCTGGATTTATTTCTTGATATCTTGGAATTCCATATGAATTAACAACATCTTGGAATGAATTTAAAAATTCATTTTTTAATATATATGTTGGTTTTTCTAAATTTGCTTCATGTAAATCGATAAATATTCCTATTGATGATAAATTATCATTTATTTCATTTAATTTATTTTTTAATGAATCAAAATTTTTTTTAATTATCCATACTTCTCCATCTATAAAATTTTCTCTGATTATACATTTATTTAAGTTTAAATATATTTCTTTCATTTTTTTAAAATATAATTTATATAAAGACATTTTTCCTTTTTTTTTCTCATCTCCTGATAATTCAAATAATTCTTCTATTATTTGATTTTTTGTATGTTTTATTATATTTCTTTTATCTTTAATATCTTGCTCTATTTCATGAATTAAATTTTCAATTTCATCATTAGTTCCTTCAGGTTGATAAATTGAAGTACGAAATAAATCACAAATTTTAATTAATTTATTTCTTAAAACTTCCCTTCCATCAGAAGGATAAAAAATAATAAAAATTTTTTTTGAAATTTTAAAACTATTTTTATTATTATTTTTATTAATTAATCTTTCAACATTAATATTTATATCAGAAAAATTAACATAAGCAGTAGCTCTACTTACTCTAAATATCATTCTTTTCATTTTTAATTCATTTTCTGCATCTACAACACCCATAATAAAAAGTAATTTTGTTTTAAAATTTATGTAACTTACATTATTTAAACTTTGTCTATCATCAGGATCCATATTAATTTCATGTTCATTTATTAAATTTTTTTCTTTTATTAAATCTAAATATTTTTCATAAACTGCTTTTTTTTCTATATCAATATTTAAATCTTCTTTTAATTTATTATATGAATCTATTATTTCTTGTATTTTCTTATTTTTTTCTATTAATTCATTTTCTATTATATCAAAATAATCAGAATTTTGTACCTGACGTAAATCTTGATCTGTTTTTAAATCTTTTTCAAATTGTGTTATATTATTATATTTATAATTCTTTATTCTAAATTGATTACAAATTTTTTCTATTTTATCTAATATTTGTTCTAAGTCTTCACATCTATTTATCATTGGACTAAAATTTTTTTTTTGTTCTAAATCTGATTTTGTTAAATCTATAAATTCAATACAATCTTCTGATAATAAACCAAATGCACTTAATATTTTTACTGCACTATCTATTTCTCTTGGTAATCTTAATTTTTTATGTAATATTTCTTCAGAACGGAAATACCCCATATTTATTTTTTTTAAATATATTTTTATAAATGTATTAATATTATAATAATATTATTGAATAAAAGTAGAATTTTAAAGAAAGAATATTCAGAATTTAAAAAATATTTTCCATATTTATAGATATATATTTGTTTTTTCATATTCTGAGATAAATTAAAAGATAATAGATATTTTGACTATCAAAAAAAGATTTTTAAAATTTTTTGAAGGAAAAAATTATTGAATAATGATTTTATTTAAAATAATAAGAAATAAATTAAATATTCATAATCTTATGTTAAAATTAGATATAATTCTTTTTATACTTTATTCATTCAATTCAAATTTTAATGAAAAGTCATTAATTTATTTAATAATTAATATTTTAATTAAAAATATTAGTAAAAAATATAAATAAATGAAAAATTATATTAATTCTTTTTCCAATTTCTTAAAAAATAACGGCATAATAAAAAGTCAAACTTTCTTTTTAACAACATATAATAATTCGAATAAGGAAATAAAGACTTTAAAGGAAATTTTAGGCCAATTAATGTCTGAAATAAATCCAAATGGTAAAATTAATTTTTAACCCCTTTTTAGTTTTGTCAATGTCAATTTTTGACAAATATATTTATAACGATGATAAAAAAATAAGGTTCCAATTAAGAAAATTATTAGCAATATATTCTAGATTTTTAAGAAATAAATTATTCGAATATTTTTACAAATGGTATTTTATTATTTATAAAATGAAAATTTCATTAAGAAAAACAAAACATAAATTTAAACATAGAAATCAATTATATTTTATAAATCCTAATGATGCTTTTAATAGATTATATGAAGATTCAAAATATAAACAAAGTTATTTATCTGCTTTAAAATTATTATATCAATTAAAAGAACAAGAAGATTGTCCTTTTCAGCCTAAAATTAATAAAGGGAATTATTATTTTTATAATGATGGTTCTTATCTTTTAAATAATAAAATAAATCAATTGAATAGACAAAAAAGAAATTGTATAACAAATGAATTTGAAAAAAGTAATAGTTCAATTAATATAAATTATCCAAATAAAATGAATTATAATAATAATTCAAATCCTTTTAATTTAAAAAAAATAAATAATGAAAAATCTTTATTTAACTCTGGAAATTCTTCATTTTATAATGCATTGACTAAAACACAAGTTTCTCCATTATCATTATCAAATAAATATTTAAGTAAAAATGATAGTAGAATATTTTATTCAAATAATTTTAGTGATTTAAATCCAAAATTAACTTTTCATTATAATCAATTTAGAAGTCCAATAACAGAAAAAAATAGAAATTTATCATCTGAAGGAATTTTAGCAGGAAGGATTTCAAAAAATATAAATACAGTACCAATAGAAATAAATGATAATTTATTAATTAATAGTTTTAATAGTATAAGTCCTCCAAATGAAATTTCAGCAATTTCAGCAAAAAATGCAAGAAGTAAATTTTCTATAATATATAATAAAAATATTCAATCAAATTCAGATTCATCATCAAATAGAAATACAAATTCAAATAATTTTATTATATTTGAAGAAAAGGAGAAAGGAAAAAACAATTTTGTAGAATCATATAATTGTAAAAATAATTGTCATAATAATTTAACATTAGATATGAATATTACTTATAATGAAAAAGATAAAAAGAATTTAAAAAATTCAAATAATATTTCAAATTCAACAGGAACAAATGATAAATATAGTTTAGTTTTTGATCAATTAACTGTAAGAGCTGCTTATGCTCAAGATAATCATATAACTTTACAATCAATTCCTGATGATACTTTATTTGCTTATGCTGGAAATTATATTGGAACTGATGAATCTCTTGAAAGATTTAGATTAAATTATAAAAAAAAGAAAAATTTATAAAATTTGTGTAATTAGAATATGAAATTTTGAGAAATTAATATACTTTTTTTTATTATATTTAATTTTTTAACTTTTTTTTGGAAGTAAATTGTTTTTTTTTTTGAAATATTTATTTTTTATTAAATATATAATTATTTAAATAATTGTCTTATTAAAAAATGAAATGAATTTTTTAAATATTTTTATAATATGAGAGTCTCCTTTGGAAAAAAAGCAAAAAAATTAACAAAAGATGAATATTTTAATTTGGTAAAATCTGGTGATTTAGAAAATATAAAAAATTCCTTTGAAAAAAAAGAAATAAGAGATCCAAATGAAACAGATGATTTAAATCAAAATGTTTTATTTTCAATGATGATTCATTTACAAGATGATGAAAAATGTTTAAATATATTAGAATATTTATGTTTAGAACAAAATATAGATCCATCAATAATGGATAATAATCAACAAAATTTATTATTTTATTCTTGTGCAGAAGGATTATTAAAATGTACTAAATTTTTATTAGAAAATAATTTTAATATTTCGGTAAATTCAAATGATAGTGAAGGAAATACTCCTTTATTTTATGCTGTTAAAAATAATTGCTTTACAATTGTAAAATATTTAATAGAAGAAAAAGGTTGTAATGTTAATAATTATAATAAAAAAAAAAGAAATTGTTTATATGAAATGCAAGATGATAATGCTGAAATGATAAAATATTTATTGTCAAAAGGTGCTAAAAATGATATATATTTAAGAAAATTAATGAGACAAACTGGTCAATTTAATGTATATAATATTTTAAATGGAAATGAAAATGATGATTCCTATAATTTTTATTGTATATTCCAAAACAACAAACAAATAGATTTTAGAACAATAAAAGAAAAAATAAATAATAATATAAATAAAAATTGAAAAAAAAAAATAAAATAAAAATATATAATTTAATTTAAAATAAAAAATAAAGAAATTTATCAAAAAAAAAAAAAATATAAAATTCCAAAATGGGAAAAGATTTCAAGCCTCAAAGAGGAGTATCAAACCGTGGAAACCCTCGTGGAAACAACCGTGGCGGTCGCGGTGGTCGTGGTCATGGAGGAATAGGTTCAAAAAAATTTTCAAAGCCAAAAAACACAATAACTCCTCATCGTTTCGAAGGAATCTACATATTACATTCTGGAAAAGAAGATTCCTTAGTAACATTAAATTTAAATCCAGGAGAATCAGTATATGGAGAAAAAAGAATAACAATAGAATCTCAAAATTCTCTTCCAGATGGAAATAATCTATCTCAAATAAAATTAGAATATAGAATATGGAATATATTTCGTTCAAAATTAGGAGCTGCAATAATAAATGGAATAAATAATATATATATGAAACCAGGAGCAAAAGTATTATATTTAGGAGCAGCAAATGGAACAACAATATCTCATGTTAGTGATATTATAGGTGAAAATGGAATTGTTTATGGAGTAGAAATATCAAAAAGATCTGGAAGAGATTTAATTAATATGGCAAAAAAAAGAACTAATTTAGTTCCTATTATTGATGATGCTAGAAAACCACAAAATTATAGATTTTTAATTCCTACTCTTGTTGATTGTATTTTTGCTGATGTTGCTCAACCTGATCAAGCAAGAATTATTGCTATTAATGCTGACCATTATTTAAAAAATAAAGGAGGTTTTGTTTTCTCTATTAAAGCTAATTGTGTTGATAGTACTGTTGATCCTGAAATTGTTTTTGATAATCAAGTTAAAGTTCTTAAAAGTTTTGGACTCATTGCGAAAGAACAAGTTACTCTTGAACCTTATGAAAGAGGACATGCTGTTGTTAGTGGGATTTATAAAAGGGAAAAAGTTATTAAGAAATTTGATAATAATAATGATGAGGAGAATAAAGATAATGAAGATGAGGATGAAAAGGAAAAAGAGAAAGAGAAGGAGAAGGAGAAGGAAAAAAAAAAAGAGAAAAAAAGTAAAAAAGAAGAAAGTGAGGATCATGATTAAGAAGTTTTTTTTTTGAGGTTTTTTTCCCAAATTTTTTTTAATTTTGTTTGAGTTATTTTATTTGGAGATTTTTTTAAATGGGAATTTTTTTAATAATTTGATAGGAGATAAAATTTAATAATATATTTAATAAATTAAATTTTTTTAAATATATAAATTTTTCTAATAAAAAACCACACTAAACTAAAAATAAAATTAAAATAAATCAAAATACCTAAAATTTTAACTAATATTTCCACAAAACTTTTAAATAAAAAAAATAATAAAAATTTAACAACAACCATCTTTTTGAGAACTATTACTATTAACACTTTTAGAACTTCTTACTTTAATAGTATTTCTACTATTTTGATCAGAAAAAACAACATTACCTTTTTTTGATAAACTTCCATTCTTTCTAAAATATTTTCAATTAAAAAATCCATAGCTTCATTAACATTTTTTCCTTCTTTTACACTACACATAAAAGAACCAATAAAATTATTTTCTTTAGCATTATTATTATTAAGTTCTTCACATCTTTTAAATTCATTTTCATCCAATTAAATCACATTTATTTTGAATTAATATACAAGGAATATTTTCACCATCAATAAAAATAACACTTTCATCAACAGATTTTTTCCAATTTATAGTTTCTTCTAAATCATATATTTTTGTTACCTCATTTAAAACAATACAACCATGACTATTTTTAGAAAATATTTTTGTTATTATAGGACTTTTATCTTGACCTCCTATATCCCACATTTGTATTCTATATAATTAATTTTTATAATTATATATTTTAAATCCAAATTCTGATATTATTGTTGCTTTATATGCATCACTAAATCTATTTTTTGTCCATTTATTTACAAAAGATGTTTTTCCTGATGATGTTGGACCTATTATTATTATTTTTAAGTCTTTTATAAATTCTGAACTCATTTTTTATTTTTTATTGAGATTAATTTTTTTTTTGTTTGGTTTTTTTTTTTAAATTGATTATTTTTTATTGTTTTTTTTTGTTTATAAAATTATTAATAATTGGAATTTTTAAAGTAAAAAATGGAAAAAGCAAAATTAATTTTATCTCAATTACTTTTATTTCATAAAGAATTTAATAAAATTATATATTTTTATAAAGAATCATATGAATATTTTAAAAAATTTTCTTCTTCTATGAAAAATTCATTAAATGAATTAACAAAAGGAACAATTTTTAATGAAATTCAATTTATGAATTTTATAAATGTTCAATCAATTAACTTTTTTCTTGATTTTATTTCTCAAAAATCAGAAGAAAACTTATCAATTTTTGTTGATTTAAAAGATGAAGAAAAAAGAATTAAAGAAGAAGAAAATAATTTAATGAAGAAAATGAAAAATTTGAAAAAATTAAGAAAAAATAATTCTTCAAAAAACGAGAATAAAATCAATTCTTTAGAAAAAGAAATAGAAAATATATCAAATGTTTTTTATAGAATGAAAGATATTCTTAAAAATTCATTTGATAAATATATTATTTCATTATGTTCATTTTCAGAAACAGAAGAAAAAATTAAGAAAATAAAAGAAAAAAATGATAAAAAATTTAATAAGTTCAATCAAATATTTCATGAAAAATTAAATTTAATTTTTGAAAATAATTCTGATTTTAATTCACCAAGATTCAATTACTCAAATAATAAAGATTTAAATAACGAAGATATAAATAATTCTAATGAAGATAGAATTGATAAAATGATGCATTTTTTTAGTACAATAAAAAAAACAGATAAAAAAAGATTAAATTCAAAAAAAGTTTTTTATAATGAAATTGAAAATCCTGAATTAATGAGTCAAGAAAAAAAGTTTGAAAAATTTTCAAATAATATTTTTAAAACCTTAAATCCTAGTATCATAATTAATAATAAAGAAAATAGTAATAGTGATTTGTCAATTAATGATGAATACGAAAGTGATTTTTCAATTGAAAAAATTAAAAGGAAACCTAATACTGAATATGATTCTTTTAGTTCAAAAATTTAAATTAAATATATATATAATCAGAAATTTAATATAATTAGAATATAATAATATCTATTATAAATAATTAAATAATTATCAATAAATAATATTTAATTATATAATTTAAAATAGAGAAGAAATAAAAAAATTTTTTAATAAAGTTAATTTATTGAAAAAATCCAAATATTTTTCATTGGCCCAGTTTTTACAAAAAATAATTAAATCTGATTTTTTGTTTAAATAATAAATATAATTATAAGAAACAATTTAAATAAATTGAATAAATATAATTTTGTTCAAAGAATTCTCTAATTAGAATGTTTTAATAAAAAAAGATATTGTTACTTTATTAAGTATTTAAGTTTTAGAAAACAATTGTTTCTCTTTTCCGATTTTAATTAATTAATTTTGTTCTATATTTATAATAATAAAAAAAATAATATAAAATATATAGTTTTTATCTTAGAAATATAATTTGAAGAACATTGAATGTAAATTCTTGAATAACCTATATTTTTTAATTTTGACTTAAATTCTTTTATATCAGTTCCAGTATTTACAATTTTTTTACATAATGAATAATATTTTCCTCCAGATTTAAAAGAAGTATAACAGCACTTTATATTAGTTTGATTTCCACTATGTTCATTACATTGTTCAATTGAAACTGGGATAGGTTCAGATTCACATAAACTTAAAGTTTCATATGTTTTAATTAAACAAAATAATGAAATAAGTAATAATATTTTTTTTATCATTTATTTTTCAATTTATTCAGAAAAAAAAAACAATTTATTAAATCAAAAAAAATCAAAATAAAAAAATTTTTTCATAAATCAAAATTATTCATAGTTAATATAAAAATTAAAATTTTGTACAAAGACAATTTAATAATAAATTAATAAAAAGTTTTTTTTTAATGAAAAATCATCAAATAGAAATTTATATCATTGTAAATTAGTATTTTTTTAATCTTTCAAGAATATTAACAATATCATATCCAGTATTCCAATTAAAGAATTTACATTTAGTTTTAACATTAACTTTTTCAATAAAAAGTGCTTGATATAAATCATAATTTTTCCTAAGAACACAACAATCATTTTTTTCTAAATTTCTAACAAGACATAAATCATTGTAACCATCACACATAAAAACAACTCTTTTATAATTTTCTTTAGGATGTTTTTCAAAATAAATTTCTAATTCTTTTGTTTTACAAATTGAAGGACAACACATATCACAATTATGTGGATTTGCTTCAGAAATAATTAAAGTATCATTTATTATTTTTGTTCTATTTGCTATAATTTCTTTAATTAAATCATCAATATGATTAAATTTTAACATTTCGTTAATACAAAAAATATTTCCACTTGATATTATTATTGAATCATATTTATCATCATTTCTTCTTAAATAATTAAATAATCTTTTCATTCCTTTTGTTAACTCTACTTTTGATAAAGAATTTTTCATTTCTAAAATTCCTTTTCCGTTGGATTTTACTAACTGGAAAAAAAAATTTAATGTATCACACCAATTTATATATTTTTCTGCGGCTTCATCAAGTAAATCTAATTGATCATTTTTTAATAAATATTTTGATGTCACATCCATTGAATCTTCGTTTGTTATTGTTCTATCCATATCAAATACACATAATGTTTTTTTTCCTTCCATTTAAATAATTTATTTTTTTAAATTTATATAATTTAATGTTTTATTTTTTCTTAAAAAATCTTTTTTTTTCTTGCTAAAACTAATTTTTTAACAATATTTCTATAAAAAAATTTCTTATATTATTTAAATTTTAAAATAATTAACAAATAAACAACCTAAAAATTCTCAAAAATAAAATAAAAAATAAGAAAAAAAATAATAAATAAAAAATAAATAATCAAAAAAAAAAAAAAAAAAAAAAATAAAAAAAAAAAAAAAAATAAAAAAAATAAAAAAAAAAATTAATTAACCCAATTCCTCAAACCAAAAAAAAAAAAAAAAAAATTCCAAAAATAAATATTTAAAATAAATTTATAAAAATCCCATTAAAAAAAAAAATGAGAATTCAATCATTCTTCACAGACCCAATAATCCATCGTTCATTTAAAGGAACAAACGACACAATAACCTCATGTATATTTTCTCCAGATATGAAGCAAAGTATAACAGGATCATCAGATGGAAATGTATTTGTATGGAATTTTAAGCCTCAAATGCGTCCATTTAAATTTATAGGACATAAATCATCAATAAATGAAGTGGCAATAAATGTAAAAGGAGATATAATAGCATCAGCATCAAATGATGAAACAGTAAGATTATGGAATAATTCAGTAAATGGAAAATATCAAATATTAAAATGTCATTCTAGTCCAGTTAGATCAATTGATTTTTCATCAAATAATAAATTTTTATTAACAGCTTCAAATGATAAAATTATTAAATTATATAATATAACTTCACCTAAAATTAAATTTATTTCTAGTTATCCTGGACATAATAATTGGATAAGATGTGCAAGATTTTCTCCTGATGATAGATTAATTGGAAGTTGTGGTGATGATAATACAATAAAAATATTTGATATAGAAAAAAGAAATATAGTTCATTTATTTAATGATCATATTAATCATGTAAATTCATGTAGATTTTCTCCTGATGGAACTTTAATTTCAAGTGCTTCTGATGATAAAACTATTAAAATATTTGATATAAGAAGTGGAAGATTAATTCAACATTATGATGCTCATTCTGATAAAATTAATTGTATTTCTTATCATGCAAGTGGAAATTATTTAATAAGTTGTTCTGATGATTCTACTATTAAAATTTGGGATTTAAAAATGGGACAAATATTATATACTGTTCATGGTCATCAAGGTAAAATTAAAAGTGTTAATTTTTCAAAAGAAGGAGATTATTTTTGTTCTGGAGGTGAAGATTCTATTTTAATGGTTTGGAAAAGTAATATTAAAAATATGGATGAAGAATTTAATACTTTAGCTAAAGCTACTAATCAAAATGTTACTATTTCTAATAAAAGAAAAATAAATTTAGAAGAAACTAAAGAAAATTATGATAATAATTTTATGAATGAAGTTCAAATGGGAATTGAAGGAGGAGAAAATATTATTAATGGAGGAAAAATACCAAATAAATACTTTGCAAATAAATATAAAGTTACTATTGAAAAAGGAATAAAAAAAGCATTTATGAAAACAAATAATTTAAATAATAATATGAATACCCAAAATTTACAAAATTCTAATTCAAGTTATCAAAATAATTCAAGTGCAATGATAAATAATAGTCATTTAAATCCTTTTGCACATTTACCAACCGAATTAGCATCTTCTTTTGATAAAATGATAACTCAATTAGAAATTATAACAAAAACTATGAAAATTATGTCTCAAAGAGTTCAAACTGTTGAAGGACAAGTTGAAGAATTATATAATATGAGAAAAATGGCTTCTTCTATGAATAATATGATGGATAATAATCAAAATATATTTAATCAAAATTTATCTAATGAAAATTCTCAACATACTCAAATTAATCAAAATGAAGTTGCTGAAGATAATGAAGAAGAAAATTATGAAGATAATAAAAATGAAAACTATGAAGAGAATAAAAATGAAAACTATGAAGAGAATAAAAATGAAAATTATGAAGATAATAAAAATGGAAATTATGAAGAAAATGAAAAAGAAGAAGAACATTATGAAATTCCAAGAGATGAAAATCAAGAAGAAATTTTAGAACCTAATGAAAATGTTAATGAAAATCCTGAAGAAGTTTTTGAAGATAAAGAAAATGGAGATGAAGAAGATATTTAAAAAATAATTTAATTTTTTTTTTTAATAAACTTTAAACTATAACTTATAATATATTTTTTTTTAAAAACATAACAATAATAAAGTTTACTTTGAATAATTACTCAAAAAAAAATAATTTGTTATAAATTATAATAAATATAATATAATAAATGAATTTTCAACCTAAAACAAAAGATGATATGGTTGTTACTTGGGATATAATGTATCAAACAAGTAAAGAAGTTATGATTGCTGTTATTACTAAAAATATGGATATTAATGATCCTTCTCTTTCTGAAAAAATTGAAAAATTAATTAAATATTTTTCTTGTTTAAAAAATGATTGGATTGAACCTTCAAGAGATGAACAAAAAAATATTTATTTAACTTATTGTCAAGATTCTCCTGAAAATTTGCAAAAATTTGAAAATTATTTAAATTTAGTTTGTCCAGAAAGAAAAATTGGACCTAAAACTTATAATTAATTATATCTGAAATTATTTTTTTGAACATTTAAAAATTTTTTAAGTTATTTAAAATATAAATATAATAAAAAAGAATTTTTTAATTTAAATTTTAATTATTTTATCATGAATAATGGAAATAATTTATTTGAATATACAGGAAATAATATAAATTTATTAGATACTTTAGATGAAGATGATTTATATGAAAATAAAAATAAATATCAAAATCAAAATTCTTCAAAAGAAAGATTTTTTAGAGAAAAATTATATAATATGCATTCTGCAAATAATTTAAGAATTAATATAAATGAACACAATAAAAAAAGTTCTTCTTCAAAGCCAAAACCAAATTTAAATAAAAGCAATAATTATTATAATATTAATATTAATCATACTCGAAGTAATACTAATAATAATATTAGTGTGAATGATTTAATTATTCAAAATACAGAAAATAATAATTATGAAAAAGAAAATAAAAATAAAAATAAAAATAAAAATAAAAAAAAAGAAATAAATCCTCGTATTCAGAGATTATATGAAGATCATAGTAAAAAAATAGAAAAACAAAAAAAATTAAAAACTCAACATGATAATGATGAAAAGAATAAATATTCATATGCTCCAAAAATAAATAAAAAAAGTAGAAAAATTGTTACATCAAATCCAAAATTAAATAAACCAATTCAAAAAAGAACAAATGAAATTATTCAAGAAACAAATGAAAAAATTAACCAAATGAAAAATCAAATGACTCCAAATTCTTTTAATCCAAAAATTAATAATTCTACTTTAAATAATTTAAAAAAAGAAGAAAAAGTTTTTGAAAGATTATATGAACCTAAAAAAGGAATTCAAAATGAAATAGAAAAATTTATAAAATCAGAAAAAGATATAAAACAAAGGAAAAAAAATATAACAAAAGATGAAAAAGAATGTTCTTTTCATCCAAAAACATATTCAAATATAAATGATAATTCTCAATTTGATATAAATAAATTTATAGAAAAACAAAATGAATATTTATTTCAAAGTCATTCTAAAATGTATAATTTAAAGAAAAAAGTAGAAAAATCTGAAAAAGAAAAACATCCTTTTAATCCAAATACTTCTTTTACTTCAACTTCAAATGCTGCAATTAAAATTAATATTCAAAGAAATGGAGAATCTTTTTTAGAAAAAATAGATAGAATGACTTATGAATATGCAGAAAATAAAGAAAAATTAAAACAAAATTTAGATTCTTATTATAATAATTTTAGTTTCTCTCCTGAAATTAATTATAATTATAATAATAATCATTTATTTAAAAATTCTATTAGTTATAATTTTCCAAATCAAAGTTTTTCTGCCATGAAAAAAAAAACTTTAAAGAAATCTTTGTCAAGTGATAAATTAGTTGTTCCAAAAAAATATGTCAATCATAAATATGATCATGTGATTTCAAAATATATTTTAGATGATGATTTGATAAAAAGAATTGATGAAAATAGAAATAAAAAATATATTGAAAATTTAAAAAGGAAAGAAGAAAGAGAACTAAAAGAATTAAAAGAATGTACTTTTGTACCAAAAATTAATACAAATTTTGATATAAATAATATTACAGATAAAAATTATTATTTTTCACCAAAAAGAGAAGAAAATTCTTATACTGGGTTAAAAAAGAAAAAAATATTATATGATTCTTATAATAATATGAATAATAATTATAATTACACAGATAATTATAATATATCTAATAATTATAATTATGATAATACAGATAATTATCATATAAATAATTATAATTTCAATGAAAATCTTGAAAATTACAATATTAATAATACTGAAAATTATATGACAACAGAAAATCATAACTTCAATAATAATAATGATGAATTTAAGATTTATGACTTTAATAATAATGATAATAATGAAGAATCAAATAATTATAATAATTATAATTGTAATGAAGAAAATAATGATAATTTCAACAATAATAATGAAAATTATAATTTTAATGATAATTATTAGGTATATTTTTTCATTTAATATAAATATATAAAAAATTTAAATATAAATCATTTTTATTAAGAATTATTTTTATCATAAATAATAAATAATTATATTTTTAAATTGAAATGATTACTCGATATAAATTTATCGACTTTTTGATATGGAGTGTCATGAGATTATTATTATATTCATTCCTCCTTTCTTTTGTAGCATATAATTACAATGATTTACCAAAATATGCATTAGAATTTAAAAACCAAATGAAAGATGCAGCAAAATATTCAAATTTTACATGGCCAGAATATATTAATAAACAATTAATTCATCCAATACCAATATTTAAAAATTTTTTATATGTAAATTTAATAGTATGTTTATTAGCAATATTTGGATTTAAATTTTTCCAATTTATTGCTGGAATATTAGTATTTATTATTGATTTTTTAAAATATCATCCATTAAGACCTCCTGAAGTTTCTGAAGGAGAATCTTATGAAGCTTTAAGTCAAAAATATCCTTGGATTGATACTATATTAATTGGAGTTTTTGGTCTTTTAATGATTATTCATTCATTTGTTGAAATTCCTGAAGATTGGATTCTTGAAAAAAATAATAATAAAATAGAAGCTATTTTAGAAGAAGATACTGAAGAATATAAACAAAAAGAAAGGGAAAAAGAAATGAAAAAAGGTAAAAAGAAAAAAGATTAATTTTTTTTAATCCTTTATTTTATTTAACAAAGTAAAATAAAGATAAATTTCATTTTATTTAATCATTAATTGAATAAAATATATTTATTATTTTTTTTTAAAATAAAAATGATAATAGTAAAATTTGGGAATCATATTCTTGTAAATGAAAAATTGAATTTATCAAAAAAAGTCGATTTAAATGAAAGAAATAAAAGCCCTAATTTGAAAGATAGAGTTAAAAATATTTCATCAAATGATAATGGAGTTAAAGCAATACCAAAATTTAAATTACAATTTCATGAAAATCATCATTCTTTGGATTCTGAAAAATTAAAAAAAATGAATGAAAATTTAGGAAATATAATATCTAAATTTACTTATAATTGTGAAAATTTTAATAATGAAATTGAAAAAAATGAAAACTCTTTAAATAATATTTCATCTTCTATAAATTCTGAAAAAAACAATTTTAAAAAACTCATTTTAGGATTAGAAGGTGTAAATCAAAATGAAATTAAAAATATAATAGAAGCAAATGAAAAACAAAATGGAAAAGAAATAGATAAAGCAATTTTAGATTTTATTAATCATCATAGACAAAATTTGTTAGAAAAAATAAATTAAATCTTAAATAATTAGTTTTATTTTTTAATTAAAAAATATTTATATTATCATAAATTATATATAAATAATTATTCCATCATTATACCACTTTTCCATAATATAATAATATTATCAGCTCCAGCAGAAGCGATATTTCCATTATTTAATTCAACAATACAATTAACAGAATGATTATGTTCTTGTAAAATTTGTTTTTGAATAAAAGTATTATCATTTTTTTCCCAAATAATAATACTTTTATCTTTCGAAGCAGTAACTAAATTTCCATTTTTTAATTGAATTAAACAAGTAATTGCTTTATTATGAACATTATCAATTTTAAAATCAAAATTATATTTATTATCTTTTTCATTCCAAAATATTAATTTATTATCTTCTCCAGCACTAACTAATCTTTCATCATTTAATTGAATAATACATCTAACTTTACTAGTATGATAATTTAATATTTGTTCATTTATAAAATATTGATTATTTTCTTTCCAAATAATAATAATATTATCTTCACCTCCAGAAGCAATTTTCCCATTTTTTAATATTTTTATAGTATAAATTCCACCTTTATGATCAATTAATTGTTGTTTTATATTAAAAGTTCTTCCACTAATATTCCAAATTATAATAGATTTATCTTTACTTCCAGAAATTAATCTTCCATCACTTAATTGAGTTATTATTGTTACAGAACCTTTATGTTGAGATAATGTAATTTCACATTCATATTCTTTTGAATTGTTATTCCAAATTCTTATTGTATGATTATCTTTAAGAGCTGAAGATAAAATTCTTCCATCTAAAATTTGATATAAACATATTATTGGCTTTACAAATTGTTCTATTTTTTCAGAATTTATATATTGATTTATTTGCTTTTCTTCCCAAAATCTTATTGAATAATCTAATGAACCTGATAATAATCTTTTATCTTTTAATATTAATAAACTTGTTATTTGATCTTTATGTCCAAATATTTTATAGGCTGATCTATATTCTCTTGGAACTTTTTGATATTCAAATTTTAAATTAAATATTTCATCGGTTGATTTTTTTAATACTTCTGCTTCATTTTTTACTATGTTTAATTTATCAAAAATTTTTTGATTATATGTTAATTCCATGTTGATAAATTCATAATTTATATTTATTAAATATTTCAATAGAAATATATCTTCACATTTTTCACTGTTTGAATAATCAATATAAAAATTCCAATAAAATAATTTTAAAATATTTAAAGCCATTGAACCTTGTTCATATTTTTCTTTTATATTTTTTGCATATTCTGCCCTTATCTTAACTAAAATATTTATTAAGTCATTAATATTATTTATAGTATTATTAATATCATTTTCAATTTGATTTTTAAAATTATTTGCAACTTTTTCAAAATTAACAATAAATTCTTCAATTGATTTAAATTTTAATGGAATATTTTTTAAAAAGTCTTTATATAATAAAGCATATTTCGAATTTTCAATTATTTCATGAGATTTATGCTCTTTATTATTAGAGCACATTTGACAAACATACATTTGACAATTTTTACAAAAATAATTTTGTTTTAAATTATGTAAAGAACACATTTCTCTTTCATTTTCTAATTTTTTATTATTTTGTTCATTTTTTGCTTTTAATTTTAACATTTCTGTTATTTGCTTTAAATCCATTTCTAAATAACCTTTTTTACAACTACAATTAATATGACAAATTGCTATATTTTTAAAATCTTGAATATTGTTAATGAACATTAAATGAAAAAAACAATTTAAACAAAATAAATGATTACAACTAAATTCATATTTAATTGATTTCATTGGTTTTTTTTGTTTACATGTATAACAAATTAATTCTTTTTGATTATCTTGCATTATTCTTTAAATAATAAAATAAATTTAATATTATTTATTTTTTTAAAATTTTTTTTATTAAAAAAAAATGAACAATAATGATGAAAAATATAAAAAATTTTTTTATAACACAGAAAATTTAGAAAATGTATATAATATATTAAAAGGTGATGAAAAACAATTAAAAAAAGAAACAGTAAAAAAATTAATTCAAGATTTTGAAGGAGTAGAATATGATGAAGCAAATGATAATAATCTTTCATCAAATGTAAATAATAAAAATTCAAATCAAAATATTTCAAATAATGACGAAATTTCAAATAATAATGATTCAAATTTTGATGAAAAAAACAATAGTTCAGATTATATTTCATTTGAAGAATTTTGTTCAATTTTTAAAAAAATTTATGAAAATTCTAGAAATCCAGAAAAAATTTTTTTAGAAGGTTACTGTTACATGGATAAAGATAAGTAATAATATTTATATAATAAATCTTTTTAGAAAAAGTTATTTAGATATTGAAGATTTAAAAAGAGTTAATAAATTACTAAATCAACATTTTACTGAAGATGAATTAGAAGGTCTTTTAGAATTAGCAGGTAAATCTGATGGAAAAATTACTTTTGAAAATTTTACCGATTTTCTCAATAATGAAAATTAGAAATATAAAAATTTTAGATATTATAATTTTAAATTATATTATTTTTATTTTCTAATTAAAAATTATTAAATGGGAAAAAATAAATAATGCTTCATACTATAAAAAAACCAAAAGATGATTTTAATCTTTTATTCTTAAGTGAAAATGAGTTTATTATTAATTCTTTAATATGTAATTTTTATCATGTTCAATCTAATATTTTTGAAAAAGGAATATTTCATTTAACAACAAAAAGTTTAATTTTTCAACCAGATGAAATATTTCTTCCTGTTTTTTTATTTAAATTTAAGGATAATCTTCAAATTAAATTTTGTACTTTAGATGATATATATTTAACAATACCAAAAGATAATTCAGATTTAACAAAGCAAAATACATATCTTGGTAAAAATGTATTAATGAGACAATTAACAAAAAAAAATAGTTCTCAATTTAATAATTTTTTAACTGATTCTCCAAAATTAAGAAATTCTTCTAATAGAAAATCATATACTGGAAATTTTACAAATAAAAGATTATCAGAAGGAATTAAAGAAGATTCAAATATAAATCAAAATATTAATTGGAATAATTTTAAAATGGGAGATTTTTGTGAAACTTTAAATTTAATTGTTTGTGGTAATAATCATAAAAGAATTGAATCTATTAATCCAATTCAATTTACTTTTATGGATAATAAAAATCTTTTGAAAAATAATATTCAAAATTTAAATCAAATTAATACTAATATTAATATTAAAATTAATTCACTTGATTTAAATCATTTTTTCAATGATAATTCATTAAATTTAAAACAATTCTATGAATTAATTAAATTTTTAAAAGAAGAAATTAAAGATTCACATAAATATAATTTTTTACTTTTTTCAATAAATAAATATGAATGTATTTCCAGAGTTCAAATTGGTATTTATGAAAAGGAAAATACTCCAGTCACTTTTTTTATTATTTTGGAAGGAAAAAAAAAAGAAATTCAAAATTTTAACGAAAATAGAAAGTATATTAATGAGAATTTAATTCATAAAAATTATGATGAGCTAAGAGATATTCATCAATTTATTAAAAGAAAAGTTAATGACATTTTTGATAATACTAAAAATGAAATTTTCTTAAATAATAATCAAATTCAAATTAAAACTAAAGTAATTAGACTTTTACCTGAAGGTTCTCAACATGGAATTTTTATATGTAGTAAAAATAATAAATATAATAGTCATTATATAAGGTTTTACCCAATTATTAATAATTTTAAAAGGAAAAATATGACAATCCAACTAAATAAAATTGAAGCAATAATTAAATATAGATATCTTTATAAAAATATAGGTTTAAATTTAATATTATATCAATCTAAAAGAAGTAAAATATTTATTTTTGAAAATGAAACTGAATGTCAAAAAATAGAAGAATACTTATTAAAAAATTGTCCAAATATAGATAAATTATATAGAGATATACAATATCATTCAGATTTATGGTCAAAAGGTTTAATATTAAATTATGATTATTTACTATATTTAAATTTCATGTCAGGAAGATCATTTAATGATTTATCTCAATATCCAGTATTTCCTTGGATTTTATCAAATTATGAAGGAGATGAAAATTTTGATATAACAAATGAAAAAAATTATAGAGATTTATCAAAGCCAATAGGAGCATTAAATCCAGATAAATTATCTAAATTTACTGAAAAATATTTAAATAATAAAACAAATATAGTTCAACAAGAAGATATATTTTTATATCCAATTCATTATTCATCTCCTTTAATAATAATATTTTATTTAAATAGACAATTTCCTAGATTTCAATTACAAATGCAAGGAGGAACTTTTGATAATGGAATTATGGATGGAATAAAAGAATTTTGGGAATATTTATATTCTGAAGGAAATGATGTTATGGAATTAATTCCAGAATTTTTTGAAGGAGATGGTGAATTTCTTTTAAATTATAATAATTTATTATATGGTCAAAAAAAGAAAAATTCTGAAGAAAATAATTTAAAAATAATACCTGATGTTATTTTACCTAAATGGGCAAAAACTCCAAAAGAATTTATAAGTATAAATAGATGTGCTTTAGAAGGAGATTATGTTTCTAATAATTTAAATAATTGGATTGATTTAATTTTTGGATATAAACAAAGAGGAGAAATGGCAGAAATGCATGAAAATTTATTTAGAAAAAATACTTATGATGATTATAATTTAGATAATATTTCTGAAAATAAAAAATATATTGAAATTAATAATATTTTACTTTCGGGACAAACTCCTAAACAATTATTTTTATGTGTTCATCCTAAAAAAAAACCTATGGATTTATTAAATTATGAATTACAGAATAATCCTAATAATGCTTTACAAAAATTTAAAAAAGAAAATGAAAAATTAGAAAAAAATTATAAAAAAATGATTCAAGCTCAATATGAACAAAATGAAAATATGATTTTAGAATTTAAAGAAATTGAAAGAAAAAAAATCGAAGAAATTGAAAATATAAAAAATGTTATTGATTTTAGAGAAAAAAAACATAAAGAAATTATAGAAAAAGTTATTGATAATAATCAACAATTAAAAAAAGATTTTGAGTTTTATGATAAAAATAAAGATATTTATATTAAAGAATATGTGACAAGATTAGAGAAAGAAAATAATGAAGAAATTGAAAAAAAATTTTCTTCCGTTAAAAAAATAATTGAATATATTAGAGAAATGGAAATGGAAATTAATAAATATAAAATTAGAGAAATCGATTATAAAGAAGAGATTCAAGAAAAAACAAAAGAAATAGAAAAATGTATTATAATTCAAAATGATTTAAAAAAGCAAATTGAAAAATTGGATAATAAAATTGATTCATCTAATAAATTATTAAAAAAAGAAAATTAAAAATAACAATTAAAAACTAAAAACAAAATATCATTAATAATAAAACCAATAAAATATAAAATATTAAAATATAATTTTTAAATTTTTTCTTTATTTATATTAAAAAATAATAACAGTTTTTAATCCAAAAAATTAATATAAGATTTTTAATTAATAAATAAATAAATATATTATTATATATCATAATAGATTTTCCCACCAAATATAATATATATCAATTAAAGTAAATAATATTTAAATAATTTAAATACAATGATAAAAGATTTTGAAATTGGAAATATTATATGGGCAAAGATACAAGGATTTCCTTGGTGGCCAGGAACAGTAAGTTAATATTATTTTAAAATAATTAGATTGTGGATATCAAAAATAATAGTAAAAAACCTTATACTATAAATTTTATTGGTGATAAAACTCATGCAAAATTATCCAAAAATTATATTTTTGATTATAATTTAGGATTTCAAAAATATTCAAAAGTGAAAAATAAAAAATTAGAATTGGCAATTAAAGAAGCTGAAAAGTTAAATAATTTTCAAAATGAAACAAATCAATATTTTTTGATTCAAAAATATAAAAAACAAAAACCAAATTCAAGTGAAAAGAATGAAAATTTAAAAATAAAAAAAGAAGATGAAAATGAAAATATTGAAATAGAATTACTTGATACTGAAGAAAGTTCTATTAAAAAAAATAATTATTTAAATAAAAAGAAAAAAAGAAATGAAGAAATTGATAATAAAACAAATAATAATAAAGAAAAAGAACTTTTTTTTAAAATTCAAAAATATTTCATTTATATCTATGATTTAATTAAAAGTAAAAATATTCAAATTTTGGAAAAAGAAAAAAATTGTTTGATGAAAATTTTAGAATATTTATCTAGATATGTTCCTGAAAATCTTATTTCTTATTTAACAGACACGAATATTTGCAAAATGATAATTTATTTTTCAGATATGTTAGATTTTTTTGATAATAATATTAATATAAAAATTAAAGAAGTTCAAAACAATATTGAAAAAATGTTTTTATTAGAATTATTGAATCAAAAAGATTAAAATGTTGTAAATGATTTTTATATAAGAGCTCTAGAATAATAAATTATAAAATATCTAAAATTTTTTTGAAAATTACTTATTAAAAAATAAAATTAATTAAATAAATAATTAAAGAAATAAAATAATTATTTCTATATTTTCTGGTCAGAAATGATTTTAACTTTAATATATTAATCAGTGGAAAAGTATTGTTTTATTTTTATAAGTCTTATGTATTCTTTTTTTAGAACAAAACTAATTAAAGCAATAATAATGTAAACATAAAAAAAAAAAAACGTAAAAATTTAAAAATTATTTTGAAAAATATTTTTTTTCACTGATTAAATTTTTTAAATTTATGATTTATAAATCAATTAATTAATTAACGACAAATAAAAAAAATGAATGTAAGGTTTAAAGAAGGAAATTCTAATAAAAAAGATAATGTAAACTCCTTCCAAACTCCCTTTGGCTTTACACCAAATAAGAAAAATAATAAAAATAATTCTATTTATTCTAATATTTTTCAAGAATCTTCATTAACAAAAAAACAAACAAAACCAATTATTATTGATTCAAAAAATATTTCTTCACCAATTAAAAAGGCTTTTACATTTAATGAAAAGGGTTCAAAAGCAAATTCAAAGAGAATAAAAAATGAAATAAAAGTAAAATAAATTTTTTTTTAATTTTTCAATTATTTTAAAATATAGGGTGATAGATTTATTCCTTTAAGAGAAAGTAAAGATAATCCTCTTTTATTTTTAAAAGGAGATGTTAATGATCTTCAAATTTCAAATTTAAATAATGAAAATTCATCTTTTTCTTCAAATTTTATTATGAATAATGCATTAATAGATAGTATTCTTCCGAGAAAAAAAACAGAAAAAAATTGTACAGTAAAAAGAAAATCATCATTACCAATAAATAATAATCATAGAATATTAAATTTTTCAAAACAAATATTAGAAGAAGAAACAAAAGAATCTCATAAATTTCATAGAAAAAGTTCTCAAAATTTAATATCAGATGTAATAGAAATATATCAAAATAATGCAGATAAATATAATGATATAATAGAAGCAGAATTTTTTGGAAATGAAAATCATCATCATATTCCAAATGAACCAGAAAGAATATTAGATGCTCCTCAATTAATAGATGATTATTATTTAAATTTATTAGATTGGGGAAATAAAAATATATTATCAGTAAGTTTAGGACCATCAGTTTATTTATGGAATGCAAATAATGGTCAAACTCATTTATTAACAACATCAAATAATAATGAAAATATATGTTCAGTATCATTTATGAATAATGGTTCATGTTTAGGAATCGGACATAATAATGGATTAACAGAATTATGGGATATAGAAAAAAATTCAAAAATAAGAAATTTAAAAGGTCATTTAAATAGAGTTTCTAGTTTAAATTGGAATGGATATTTATTATCAACAGGATCAAAAGATTCATTAATAATAAATCATGATGTAAGAGTAAAAGAACACATAATACATAAATTAATAAATGGACATAATAAAGAAGTTTGTTCATTAAAATGGGATAATGAATATAATATATTAGCATCAGGAGGGAATGATAATAATGTATGTTTATGGGATATAAAAAAAAGTCAAAATCCAAATAATAGTAAAATCTGGAATTTATTTGAATCAAAAAGTACATTTAATATAAATAAAAATATAAATAATTCCTATTCAAATATATCTCCATTATATATATTTAATAACCATTGTGCTGCAGTTAAAGCTTTAGCTTGGTCACCTTGGCAAAGAGGAATTTTAGCTTCTGGAGGAGGAAAAAAAGATCATACTATAAAATTTTTTAATTGTGAAAATGGTCAATTAAATTATTCTATTGATTCTGGAAGTCAAGTTTGTCAATTAATTTGGAATAAATATGAAAAAGAATTAATATCTAGTCATGGTTATTCTAAAAATCAAATTTCTATTTGGTCTTATCCTAAAATGAATAAAATTGCTGAATTACATGGTCATATGAATAGAGTTTTATATTTAAGTATGAGTCCTGATGGTTGTACTATTGTTTCAGGAAGTAGTGATGAAACTTTAAGATTTTGGAATATTAATGATAAAGAAAAAATTATGGAAATTAATAGAAAAAATAATCAAATTTTTGGATTTGATAATTTTATGAATATCAGATAAAAAAATTGTTTTGGGTTTTTTTATATTATTTTGTTTTATTTTCTATTTTTTTTATTTTCTTGGTTTAGGAAATGGTTTTTAGCTTTTTATTTTATTTTTTTTAATTTTGTAGCTTGTTTTTATGATTTTTATTTCTATTTATTATTTCTGTAGATTGGATATTTATATATAAATATTATTATATTTTTTTGCTTATTTTTTGGTTTTATTATTGTTATTATTTTTTTATTTAAAAATCTTTTATTAAGCTTTTTTTTTGATTATATTTTTTATAAATTTATATTAATATTAAAATTTGATAAACAAATTAAAAAAATTTAAATCGGTATTTACAATTTTTATTTATAAATTAAAATTTTATAATTTAAATAAAAAATATATCATTTCTAATACTCACTTATTTATGGTATAACTGAATGGATTAAAATTCTTATATTCCCAGGGCACATTCTATTTGCTTTTATTTCTTCTAATTTTTTTTTTGTTGATAATATTAAATTTTCAAGTTCGGTTTTTTTATTATAATTTGTTTTATCTTTTATAATATCATATAAAATTTTTAAATCTCTATATAAATTAATTTTATTTGATATTTTTTCATAAAGAGGTAATTCATTTTCATTAATAGGATGAGAATTCTTTTTTTCAGCATTAATTCTTAATTGTTTATTTATTTTCTTAAAAGTCATATTAAAAGATATTTCGGATAATTTCTTTTGATTTTTTTCCATATTTTCAAGTTTTTCTAGAATATTATTAATTTTAGGTTTTATTTCATATGAATTAACCATAACAATATCTTCTTTTTCGATATTATTTTTTTTATTCACAAATTCAATATTTTTTGAATAACGTTTTTTAATACTTTCTTCATAAATTCTATTTAGATGAACCTTTGAAATAAAATTTATTTCTTCTAATTTTCTCATTGAATAATCATTTATAATATTTTCGTTAGATTGAACTTTTTCATCAAAATTACTAACACTATAATCTTTTTCAGTTAATAATAAACAATTTCTTTCATATTGATCAATATAATTCATATGATATTCTAAATTTTCATAAATATTTGAAATATGACATAAATGTTTATTTCGAGTATTTTTAACTTTTTCATTTTCTTTCCTTTTAATAATTTCTTTTTCTTCTTCTGTAAAATATATTGGTTCCATTCCTCCTATAATTTCTGTTCCTTTATCATATTGATTTTTTAAAAAATTATCCCAAAATTTCTCTTCTGATTTATTTACTAATGAATAATTATCTAATATTATTTTTAATCCTGAATAATTACCTAATAATCTATTTTTTATATAATAATTAAATTTAATTGGACTTATTTTTAAATCTAATTCATCATATCTTGATGATTGTATTTTATTCTCAATTAAACTAAATAATAATTTATTTGGATATTTCTTCCTTACAAAATTCCAAAATTCATCTAATTTTAATATTTCAATTTGGTTTCTATTTTTTTTATTCGAAATCTTATTAAATAGTTTTTTTAAATAATTATCTTTTAAAAATAAGGAAATTCTTTTTTGATTTATAATTGAAAATCTCTTAAACTGTTCTTTACAAAATTTTTCATAAGAAGTTTTTAACACTTGAGAAATAGTCATTGATACATTTTTTCTATTTTCTCCATAAACTGAAAAAATATTATTTTTTTGGTTTTTATCAATAATATTAATAACTTCTCTATTATCTTCACTAATTGTTTTAACTTCTAAAAAATTATTTCCTAAAATTTGAACTCTTTGATTTCCTTCTAAATGAATCCATTCTACATCTTTTGTTTTTATATCAATTTTTAATATTCCTTTTTTTTTTTTTCGATATGCATCAAATTCCAAACAGTTTTTTTTTATTATATCCATTTATTTGAATAAAAAAATTTAAATATTTTACTATTTAAATAAAATGACAAATTAAATAAATATATAATTAAAAAAAAATTTTAATTTAAATAATATATTTAGAATTATTTATTTCATTTTATAAGTATTTTTTATTCTTAATTAAAGTAATTATTTCCATAATTTTTAGATATTAGTTAAAATGATATTTTTCAAATTTAGTTAAAAATTGTTTTTTTATAATTTTGATTTATGGTTATAGATTTTGAAATAAATAATTTAATATCCAAAAATATTATTAATTCTGAATAATTTTCCCAATTTTTAAAAAAAAAAATATTTTCCAACAAACATTAATAATTTAATTAATAGTAATTAATAAATTATATATATGTTTAATATTTATAAACAAACTAATATATAATTATTTTAAAATAGTTTTCAAATATGATATTAGAAAATTATTATAATAAGAAATACATAAAGTAATTCGTTATAAAGATATATAAATTTTTATAACCATTAATTATAAATAATTCAAATTTCTTTTTCAAATATAATATTTTTTCTATTTATTTAATTTACGAAATGAAATCAAATCAATTATATTATCATTAATAAATATTTCATTAAAAGAAAAAAATTCAAACAAATTATTCAATAATTAAAAAAAAATAACATAAAAATATCTACATAACAATTTAATAAAATATAAACTAATTTTTACTTCTTAAACTTTTTAGTATTTTCCCATTTCCTGTATTTCCTGTATTTCCTGAAACTCCCATATTCTCCATTCTTTGCATGAAATTTTTTTCTTCTTTATTCATTTCATTTTCTGGATCATCATATTGTGTAATTTTTTGATCCATAAATTTCATAAAAACTTCAGAATAAAATAAATCTGGATTATTTAAGTTTAAATTATTTTTTTCAATTTTTTGACTTATAACACTAAGAAGATCCCTTTTACTCCTTTTTTTCTCTTCTTCATTTTTTGTATCAAAATTAAAAGATAAATGATTTGATTTATTAATTACAGTATTTATTCCATTATTTCTTTGAGATTTAAGTGATTTATTACTTTTTATTGATTTTATTGATTTCATAGATTTTACTCTTTTAAATTTATTATTTTTATCTTCATTTTTTTCAATGGTATTATTATATATAAAATTAATATGTTTAGTAGTATTATTAGTCTGAATTTCATTATTTAAATTTTTAATATTAATTTCTTCCTTTATAAAATTTTCTACTTTTTTTCTAAATGTACCATTTTTAGAATAATTATATTCACTTAATTCATCTATATTATCATATTCACTATTAATAGAAAAAGAAATTTCGGTAGAACAAACAGAAACATTATCTAAACTTGGTTTTTTATGATAAATTTCATTATTAATAAAATGAAAATTTGGATTTGATTTTTCAGAAACAATAAAAGTTTCTTCAGGATAAATTTCATTATTAATATCATCATATTCATAAGGAGTAAATCTACTTTTATGAGTTTTAGTTCTATTATATTTTAATTCAGTAGATTGTTTTGAATATTTTCTATCAAAAAGAAGAGAATTTAAAGTTTTTGATCTTTCTTGTTTTTGATTAGCAACACTATTATCAGAAATAGAAGATTTTTTAGTACATTCTCTATTATAATCTTCAACAATAGTATTAAGTCCAGTATCATTTACATAAGATTGTTTTCTAATATTATTATTATTATTATCATCATTTACTGATAAATTATCTTGTTTTTGAGCTTTTGAATTTTCTGAACTATTAAAACTATCAGAACTTTCTATTTCTTCAGAATCAACATTTTGTTCTGAATCTTGTGTTAAAGAAGGAATTGATTTTAAATCATTATCACCATCTTCTATTAAACTTAATGAACTTGCAAATGAATTTGTTTTTTTTATTTTTCTATTTTTTTTTGGTATAATTCCATGTTCATTTGTTACCATTTTAATAATTCTATTTGTTAATCTTTTTATTTGTTCCATATTAAATAATGATTTTTTATTTATTTTTTTCCAATATTGAGGATAACTTGCTGATATATTTACAGCATCTGCTTTATTTAAAAAAAATAATTCTGCTTTTTTTGATTTTACTCTTAAACATAAAGGACTTCTTTGGTCTAAAAACATTAAAATATCTCCAAAATGTTCATTTCTTCTTATTTCTAATATTCTAAAATATTGAATTTCTTCTTTTTCTTCCATATTACTATTTAAATTTACTAATGAAAATCTTGATGATTTATTTACATTTGAATTTGAATTTGAAGTTCTATTCATTGGTTTAAAATTATATAATCCTTTATTCACTGAATCTTTTGCTAAATTATTAAAAAATAATGTTGATCTTCTCATTGGAGTATTAAAATTTATTGTTCTTCTTAATTTATTTACATTTAAAACAAATGGAAGTTCTAAAGAAAGTCTTCCTCTTTTTACAAAAATTATATCTTCAACTAAATCTCCATCTTTTATTAAAATATCATTTTTTAATGATAATATTGGCTTAAATGCTAATATTACTTTCACTATGAAATCTGTGTTTGAAAAATTTTTAAAAAAAATAAAATTGTTTATTATTGGTTTATACATTTCAAATATTAATGTATTTCTTAAACCAATTGGTAATTCATCAATAATATTATGTTTATTTTTTTTTTCATTGAAATGTTTATATTTTAAATATCTTTTAATTCTATCATATAAATCTTCAGGAAAATGAGGATAACTTATTTTAATTTCATCTAAAATTTTAATTTTATTTAATAATTCTTCAGTTTTATCATTTACTATTTTAATATAATTACTGATTGAAGTTAATGCCCAAGAATAAGCACAAATTCCTACAACTTCCATAAATAATCCAAATATTTTTTCTTTATAATTTACACAGGTTAAATCTCCATATCCTACTGTAGTTAAAGTTGTTATTGTATAATATATTGATATTAAATATAAATTAAAAAAGTTTTTATTTGCATGATTAAAGTGGACTATCCAATTTGGATAATCATTTTTTCCTATAAATATAAAAACACATGATACAATGTGTAAACAAACACAAAAAATAAATACACTTATTGTTAATCTTCCATAATTATTAAAATAATTTAATTTTGAAAATTCATTTGTAAATTTCACGACAAATTTATTATCAGAAATAACTTTAAATATTTTTAATAACCTTAACAAAATTAATAAATAAAAAAAATTTTTTGAATAAAGAGGATGATTCATATATCCACTATCTTTGCATTTTTGGTCAAAAATTAGAAAAAGACTTTGAATAGGAATTGCAGAAATTATATCAATAATAAGCCAAGTATTAAGATAATGTTGTGCAATTAAATGTGGTTTTGTAATTAAAACTTCATCAAAATCATAAAAAGCAATAAAAAAATTAATAATAATATCAAGAATAAAAAAAATATCAATTACACAATTACAAATAAGAGAAAAATAATATTTTTTCCCTTTATAACAATAAATTTCATTTCTTCCTAAATATAAAGGTATAAAAATTAAATTAAAAAAAGTAAAAATTGCAATAAAACAATCAACAAAATTTATTATTCTGGAATCAGGAGAAATATAATTAAAATCTATAATATCATCAATATTTTCTTCATCATCACAAGAATCATAAACATATCCTTTTCTATTTAAAATTCTAAATTTTTCTTTTTCTTTCTCATCAAGAACTTTATTTTCACTTTCATTTTTTTCTTCATCATCTTCTTCATCAAAAATATCATTATCATCTTCTAATAAAAAAGTTTTTTTTTTATTATATATATCATCAGATTTTCCTACAAGTGATCTTTTTAATTCTTTTCTAATTTCATTTAATTGAATTATATTTTTATTTGATAAATGAGTTAATTCTATAAAACTATTATCTTCACTTTTATTATCAAAAAAAACTGAACCAGAATAATTTTCTATTATAGATTTTGGCTCTTTAAATAATGAAATATCTGTTTTTTCTAATTGAGATATATTCCTTAATTCTATTTCTTTTTCAAGTAAATTTTTTTTATCTTTACTCTTAAAAGAATTAGTTTTATATAAGAAACTATTTGATATTTTATCATTTAATGGAATTTCATATGTTTTCACATTTTTTGATTTAAATAATTTTTTATCTGCTTCTAAACTATTCCTATGACAAAATGTTTTATAACTTTTTTTTAATTTTATTTCATTATTTTCTTCTATTTCAGTATTATTAATTTCTTTATTTACTTTATTTTTATGTTTTTTATTATGTTCTTTATTTTCTAATTTTTTAATAAATGAATCTTTATTTTTTGATTTAACAATAATACTAACTTGTTTTCTATAAGTATGATCTTTACTTTTATGACTACTTTCTTTATTATCAGAAAATTGAATATTTGTAGTACTTTTATTTTTAATACAACTTTCTTTAAATTCTGGTTTTTTACTATTTTCTTTTTCATATCCTTTAATACTTTCTTTACCTTCATGTTTTTTAGCTAATTCTCTAATATCTAATTCTTTTGATTCTCCTTTATTTTTTAAAACACCTTTAAATTTCATATTATTTAAACTTTTATTGGAAAGTTCTTTTTTAAATAATAATTCTCTACTTTTATCAGTTTTTTGCTTTTGAATATTACCAAAGTTATTATTTACATTATAACTCATTCTTCTATTAAAAAAATCTTCTGAAGTTTTATCAGTTTTTTTTGAAAATTTAATTTTATTATTGTTTTGACTATCAATAGTAAAAACTGAATTTCTTGATTTAGGTTTTATATTTGCAACATTTTCTCTTTCTTCTTCATCGAAACTTAAAATCGTCTGTCTTTTTATTTTTTTTACATAATCTATAATATCATGTTCTGCTTGAAATAATTCATTTTTATTATATTGTCTTTTTACATTATAATTATTGGCTTCTTCTAATAATTGAACAAAATTATCTTGTCTAAATGATGATTCGTTTAAATGGTTTGAATTTATTGAATTTTCATTTAATTTTTTCATTTCCAAATTTTATTTTATTAATTAAATATATCAAATAAAATAAAAATTTCAATAGTTCAAATATAATTATTTTTAAGATATTTATTTTGTTTTTTTTCTTATAATTGTTGAGTAAAAATATTTTTTATTGTTTTTGAACTATTTAAAATATATATTTAGTTATTAAAATTTAATAAAATTTGTTCAGATTAATATGATAAATTTATTTTTAATAATTTTTTAATATAATATGTTGTTCTAATTATAAACTATTAAAAATAAATAATTTAATAATTAAAAAGTGAAAATAATATTTATATCATATCTAAGTTATAGAATTATATATTAAATAATTTTTATTTGATATTTTTCATTAATAAAAAATGTTTATTGTATGCTGAATTTAAATTGAAATATTTTCAAAAAAATTATTTAGAAATAAAAATCATAATTTAAAAAAACCTATATTAATCTCAATCTACCTAAAATTATAAACAAAGAAAAAAATAAGAAAATTTTACAAATTTACTTCTACAACTTAAAATAAGATAGAAACATTAAATAAGTTTAAAAAATTTTTTTCTATCGTATTTTAAGCTTCTTTTTTCATTTCTTTTTCAAGCATATAAAGATTTTTTTCAAGAATTAAATCATCATTTTCAGAACTTCTATCAGAAACAATAACAATATTACTGTTTTTAAATAATATAGATTCTTTATCTTTGGTACTTTTAGTTTTTTCTCTTTTGGATTGATTTTCTTTTTCTAAATCATTAATATTATCTTCATCAAGTTCTATTGATTTCAAAGCTTCTTTTTTCTCAGATATAATTTTTTCTGAATCTATAATTTTAAATTTTATTGGAGTTTTATTTTTAATTTGAAAAATGATATTTTCTTTATTAAATTTACTTTTTGACATTTAATTAGATAAATCTTATTTACTCGTTTTATAAAATTAATTGATAAATATTTTTAAATATCAAATATTTAAATTTTCAAAATGTATTTTGTTTTTTTCAATTAATAAAAATTTATATTAAATCGATAAAACTTTATTTAAATTTGAAAAAAAATATTAAAATAATCAATAATTTTTAAATTTCCCTTCATTTAAATTTAAACTTATAATAATCGAAATAATTTTTATATATTGTTTTTACTATTTTTTTATGTAATTAATATTTTTCAGAATAGTTATTATTTTACTTATTTCACCAAAAATATTAATTAAATATTAATTTTCAATTCTTTTTAAAGGTAATATTTAATTATTTTTTGAAAAAAATTACATCATAAAACAATACAAAAAAATAATCATTCTATGATAAATAGAAATAAATAAAAGATTTTTATAAAAAAAATGAAAATGTTTTTTACTTTTTTTTTCTTAATTTTCATGACCTTAATTCATTTCTCTTATCAAATAACTTGTGACCAAAAACTTAAATCTTGTACAGATTTATGTCATAGAAGAGCAAGACTTTTTTATATTAAACAATGCTGCTTAAATTGTGAAAAAGATGCTGAAGAATGTAGAAAAAAAAAGCAACAATAAATATTTTAAATAATTTTTATTTTTTAAAAAATATATTCTCTTCTATTAATTTTTTTATTCATCTTCTTATATATTTAATTTTTTAAACTTAATTTAATAATTATTTAAGTGTATTATCATAAAAACATTTAATTCATGATTGAAATCTAAAAAAAAGTTTCATGATTGATAATTTTATTAATATGATTTTGAAAAATTTTTTTGAAATAAGAATATTATTTTATATATTATTCATATATTTATATAAACTTCAAAATTTATTAATATTAATATATAAAATATGATTTAATAATATCATTTTTTATTTAAGTAAAATTATATTATTGAAAGAATGAAATTTTTCTTATTCCATTTAATTTTTTTAATAATTATTTAGAATTTATTTTCTTAAGTAATATTGAAAAAAAAATTTATTGATATTTATATCAAAATAAAAAAAATATTAAATACAATTATCAATAAAATAATGTCATCAATTATGGTTGATAGAGAAATATCAAATTTAAAAATAAAAATTCAAAACCCAAAAACTTTTAATATTTTTGATGCTAGTCAATTATTAATGGAAAAAAATGAAGCATTAAAACCAATTGAACTTGACGATGATTTTGAAGATAATCAAATCTCATCTTTTGAAACTATAAGTACACAAGATAAAGAAACAATAATAAATGATTCTGATATTATTATTGTTTCTGTTAGAAGTTGTGAAAATAATGAATTTATGCTTGAAAAAAATATTCACAAATTAGAAAAATATATTAAAAGAAAATTTAAAAGATGTAAAAAAAATTAATTGTAAATTGATGTGCCTTTTTTTAAAGATATATGATGTATTTACTAATTATTTATACAAATTAATAACTATGAGAGTTTTTATATGAGTGCAATATATATATATATTTTTTTTGCATTATATGATTAACTTTTATATATAAACTAAACTATTTAAAATTTGTTTTTTAATTATTCAGATATAAAATTAATTTCTAAAGAAAGAGTAATAGATTTTTTCTCTGAAAAAAGAATTTAAATAAATGAATGCTTAAAATTAAATATTTAAAAATCAATATTTTTAATAATTATATTTTATTAAACTTTTTTAATATATATATCAATAATAAAAATAATGTAAATTTTTTAAAAAATCAATGTCTCTTCAAAAACATCAAAAAATCAAAAATTATGCTTTTTTCTGGAGTATTATTATATTAGTTTTTATTATTTTAAAAAATTATTTAATTAAATTAATCAAATTATTTCTATTTTTATTCTTTTTTCCTTTTATACTAGTGATATCTTGTTTTTTATTTTCATTTTTTTTTATCATTCTCATTGAAACACTTTTTTATAACTCAATTCCAATGACAATAGAAATATATAAAAATAAAATATCAATCTCAAAATTTATAAACATAAAAAAATTAAATTTTCTTGGTTTAATAACTTCAGTAACACTTTTTCCATCTGGTAAAATAATTATAATAGCACAAAATGTAATTTTCATATATAATATAAATTATGTTATTAATCAAATAATTGTAAATGCTCATAATGATATTATTAGTTTTGTTAGTATTAAAGATGAACAAACTTTTTCAACATGTTCATATAAAAATATTAGGATTTGGTTTAAAAAAGATAATAAATTTATTATATATCATAATATTCTAAATGCACATAATAATGGAATAAATCAATTAGCTTATAGCTCAAAAGGATATTTATATTCTTGTTCAGAAGATTGTAAAATAAAAATTTGGGAAGATAATAAAAGTGAAAATAAATATCAATGTTTGACTATAATTTTCACTTTATTTCCAATTTCTTCCATTTTATTATTAGAAGATAAAAATATTATGTTATTATCAGGAGAAAAAGGTACTTTCTTTTATAATTATTATAATAATAATTATATAACAACTATTAAAGAAGCAAAATGTGATTGGTGGAATTCAATAAATAGAATAAATGAAGACCAAATTATTATTGGAGGTTATGATAAATTTATGAGAATAATTTCAATTTCTCAAAAAAAAATTATTATGGTTATTGATAATAAATTTAGGTGTCATGGAACATATTTAATTAAAAAAAAAGGAATTATTTTAACTGAAGAAAATAAAACAATTAAAGTTTATAGAAGTGATAATTATAAATTAATTTCTAATTTTAATTATTCTCATGAAGATTGGATTTTAGGATTTATTGAATTAAAGGATGGAACTATAGCTTCTTATTCAAGAGATGGTGTTTTAAAAATATGGCACTATTAAACCTATTTTATTGATATTTATAAAGTTATTATTAGTTTTTGTTAGATTCATTTTATTTTTTAAATTGATTTTATATAATTTAAATAAATAAAAAAAATGCAAATAAATTATATAATTTTTTGTTTATCTCTCAACTAATTAAAAAGAAAAATTAAAATAATTATCTTTTTCTGTCTATTTTCTATACTTTCAATCTCTCATTTTTGAACTCGTAAACTTACAATATGTGATCTTCTTTCAATTTCATATTTACTTAACCGAGAAAAATAAAGCTCTAAAACCTCTAAAAATATTGAATTTGTAATTATTAAAAATAATTAAATATTATTTTTAACAAACATTTTAAAATAATAAACAACATATTTATCATCATTCTTTTTACTATCAAATAATTCATCAAGAGAATAATAAATTTCAATTACAAAATAGGCTAATACTTCTGTTATAATTCCATAAATTGTCCTAAAAATTAAAAATAATTGAAAAAAAGAAAAATTTTGAAGTAAATAAAGAAAAAACATTAAAATAATATATATATTTAAATCAAAATCAATTGAAGATTTTTCATATAATGAAGTAGGAAAAAAAGCAATTAATTTCCCTATTCCAATAAATGCAATTAATATATAAGAGCTTAAATAATTTTTTATATTTAAAGTCATTATAAGCATAATATAAATAATAAATAAATATATTGTTATTATCTCATAATATAGAAGTTTAATAATTCCAATATATAAGAAACATAATTACAGCGATTGAATTAATAAAAATAGAAAAATAATGATGAGAAAAGAATTTATCTTTATAATAATTCTTTCAAAAAAACAAAAAAATATAAATTGAAAATATTGCTGATAAAAATTTTGTCCAAGCATTATATAAATTATATAGAAATCATAAAATCTCTAAATATAATTATAAAAAGTATAGAAAAGAAAAAAGAATTAAAGTCTTTTTCTTTATGATTCTTTTTAAAATTATTGAATATATTATTTTATTATTTTTTTGAAGTTTTGAGGTTTGTGGTTTTGTATTTTTTTTTCAATAAAAAAAAAGAAAAAAAACATAAATAAGAACATATATCTAAAACAGGTTCTAATGTATATGGAACCTTACTTTCTCAGAAGAATTCTTTTAATAAAAGTAAAATTATAAAATAAATAATATATATAAATTCTTTTTTAAAGTGAAACAATAGTATCATTTTAATCTCCAAATCTTTAATTTATTTGAGAAAATATTATTAACAATAAAAATAATCTATTATAAAATATTATTTTATAAAAAATGTATAGGGGAAAATTAAAACATTGGAAAAATCAACAACCAAATTTAAAAGAAAAATTATTTACAGATGATTTATTTCCACCAAATGAAAAATCAATAATGGGAAATGAGGGAAAAAATGAAGAAAACAAAATAATAATTCATCCAGTGAATAAAATAGATCCATCTAAAATAGAATGGAAAAGACCTTCAGAAATATTTGGACCAAATAATTATTTATTATTTGAAGATAAAATAGAAATAGATGATATAATTCAAGGTCAAATAAATGATTGTTCATTTCTTGCAAGTTTAGGAGCATTATCAAAATATCCAAATTTAATATTTAAATTATTTAAAACAAAAACAGTAAGTCAAAATGGATTGTATGAAATAATATTTTTTATAGATGGAGAATATCAAATAATAATAATAGATGATTATCTTCCAGTATTAAAATCAACAGGAAAATTAGTATTTGCAAAAAATAGAAATAATGAAATTTGGGTATGTTTATTAGAAAAAGCATGGGCAAAATTAAATGGTTCATATAATGATATAACTCAAAAATGGATGCATCAAGTTTTAGAAATTTTAACAGGATTTCCAGGTGAATTTTTATTACATAAAACATATAATATAGATAAATTATGGTCAGAATTAACTTATGCAAATGATAAAAATTGTATTTTATGTAGTTCAACAAATCCAAATATAAAAGAAAGTGGATTAATTGATATGCATGCTTATACTTTAATTGGAACTTATATTATAAGAAAAAATAATAAATCTTATAGAATTGTTAGATTAAGGAATACTTGGGGTTATAAAGAATGGAATGGAGATTGGAGTGATAAATCGAATTTATGGGATGATGAAACTAAAAAACAAGTTGAATATTTAGATAAAAATGATGGTACTTTTTATATGAGTTTTGAAGATTATTATAAATATTTTATGACCACTGTTATTTGTTATGTACAATATTTATCTTATAGTAAATCTTTTAAAATTATAGGAGATAATTTAAATTATGGAAATGTTTTTAATGTTTATTTAGATGAAGATGGTTTATTTTCTGTTAGTTGTATTAGAAAGAATTATTATTATAATAAGGAGCAAATTTCTAATTTAATTCCTTCATTTTTATTAATTATGAAATATAATCCTTCTGAAGAACCAAATAAAATGTTATATGATTTAGAAGGAGAAAATAATTCTTTTGATAATTGTGCAATAACAAAAGAATTAAAAGAAGGATATTATGTAATTTATTGTTATCATGATCAAATACATTCAGATGGAAAAAAAGAAGATTATTATTATATGAAATTTGATTCAAATATTAAATTTAAAGTAAGAAAAACAATGGTAGATGAACCTTCAAAAGGATTTCCATTTTTAAAAAAAATGATTCTTCAAGATATAATAAATACGCAAAATCCAAAAAAAAATGAAAGATTTACTTCATTTTTAAGTTCATATAAAAATACAGGAATTGGACATCGTTGTATTTATAATGATAGAATAAATTATATGAAATATACTGAAGATATATCTCAATTAAAAAATATGTTTGTATTATCTCCTTATAATAAAAATGAATCATTTGATTGGTATATTCCACCACATTCATTTAATTTAATTTTAGGACTTAAAATAGATTCTTTTAATAAAGGAGTTTTTGGTTTAAAAGCAAGAGCAACAACAATGAAAAAATTTGAAGAAAAAAAAGAAGAAGATATAATAATAGATTTATATATAAATGATTCTGTATCAAGAGTAAATAATAAAAATGAAAATTTTTATTATGATTCAATATCAATGAGTTTAGAAAAAGCAAAAGAAGAAATACAATTTTCAACATTAAATATATCAAAAATGACAATGTCAAATGTTCAAAAATTACAACCTGAAATAATGAAATTATTATTAAAATTAAAACCAGTTTCAAATGATAAAGATTTAAGTTGGATTGTAGGAAATACAAAAGGAGGAAAATATATTGGTCAAATAAATAGTTTAAATTTAAAAGAAGGAAGAGGAGCTTTTTGTACTTCTTCTGGTGTATTTATTGGTATTTTTGAAGCTGGTTATCTTAATGGAGAAGGTATAATTTATAGTAATGATTTAAAGAAAATATTATATAAAGGTAATTTTGAAAATGGAAAAAAAAAAGGAAAAGGAATTCAATATTATTCTAATGGAGAAATTTATGAAGGAGAATTTGATAATGATTTTAAAAATGGACAAGGAATTTTCACTTTTAAAGCTGGAAAAAAATTTCACGGAAATTTTAAAGATGATACTTTTGATGGAAAAGGAGTTATTGTTGAAAATGGAAAAAGCGAAAATGTTGAATATGTAAATGGAATTTTGAAAAAATAAATTTTTTTTTTTAGTTTATTTAATTTGAAGAATTTATTTTTTTCTTTTTTAAAATGAAATTTATGTTATTTTTATATTAAAAGTTTAATATGTTTTTTTTATATATATTTAAAAAAATGTTTAAATTAAATTATTATAATGATTTTCCAAAATAATAATAAATAATAAATTAAAAATATATTATACATTTAATTATTAAATCCAAAAATTTCCTTATGAAATGGGGATTGGGGATTGGGGATTGGGGATTGGGGATTGGGGATTGGGG